>CM060625.1:6741036-6891036 GCA_030578275.1 Meda fulgida | reverse complement strand
TATTTTTGGCTCTGCCTCACAGCTCTGTGGTGCCGTGGCAACTCGAATGAATGTGACTGACAGTTTCTGGCTGCCTCTGTGACCTCCAGAAAATGGAGGATGGTTTGGAGCCACTTCCTGTGTTCACATCCTAATTAAGTCATTGTAAACAACTAAACCAATGAGAGAGATGGGAAATAGAACAAACACAGGTTATGATGATGAGATATTAGGTCTGACTGGTCACAACAGCGTCAAGAAGCAGGTGCAAAACAAGCGTGTTTTTGTCTGCTCGCCTGCGCATGTTCCAGTGTGTGTGTGTGTGTGTGTGTGTGTGTGTTTGTGTGTGTGTGAATGGAGGTCTTCAGACATGAATCTTCAGAAACGGATGGATGGGGGAGGAAAGAAGAATGCAGATAGTGGAAAGACGCCTTAAATAGACCATCTAGCTTACGGCACATTCACGTCATTTCACGTTTCATTCCAGTGCTAAATTCAATTTCTCGACTGCTAAAATGCTTTTTTAGGTGTGTATAAATACATTCCCAGATATATCTGCAATGGAGGCATTTTCCTTTGACCCAGAAAGGCCTAATTGTACTAAATTATGCTATACACTTTGCACTTACCATGTACTCTACCATCTTGTATGTACCAAATGTAATAAGGTAATTTTTTTCTTACCTTTATAGTCCGAAAAGTCCATTCAGGATAAACTTGATAGTACAGTCTGCAATATACCGTTTAATATGAGGATGCGCAATGATAAAGCCTTTATGTAAACATTTCGTGGCCGATGTTCATCCAATCAGTGACACTGACATCGCAAATATGCAAATAAGGACATTAACCCAGGGTTTAGGAATGTACAGTAGGATATTTGGACATCCAACTCATTAGACATACCACTTTTTGCATAATCTGTAAAACACATATTTGCTCACAGGGCTCTTACTCATAACAAAATGGATCCATAAGTGACATATTGTTGATGATAGCAAAATACTGTACATTAGGCTACATTAAATCCCCTTATATTGTCTTACAAAATATTGCAGAGGAGATAAAGCTCATCATGGGCATGTTCACACAGCAACAGAATACGGCTGTCAGTTCTGTAATTGAATGATAATATGGTTATGTTGACAGACACACGTTTGGTTATTTACGGGAGTGACAACTGCATTCTACCATGCATAACCATTTCTGCGCATGTCTCAAATGCTTCACTCATCACTTAGATATAAAAGCTGCTGTCTATTAATTAAGATTTGACAGATGAGTTTGCACTGTATCAACTGTGATAAGTATTTTCAGTGTTCTTTACATCACCATCTTTGATATTTACTTTAGTCACTGTCACTCTAGTTCTGTCATGACAGATTGGTATGGTGATAGAGATTGGCATAGTAATGGATATGGCAATGTTAATGTGTTTGGTCTTGGTGGAATAGATCTGCTGCTGCAGGGCAAGTACAGAGACTTGCTACTTCCAATACATACACAAACATTGCTATGAGTATGTAAGCCTGCGTTTACACTTGGCATTAACATGCGACCTGTATCTGGATGTTGTCCACATACACATTGAAAAGACAAGTGTAAACGCGTTTATGATCGGAATATTATCCAAACAGCTTGTCCAGGATCAGAGGTCGAGGGCGGATTGTGATCGGATCTCAGTGTAATGTAAACGCAATCCAGCCATCGTGTCTGCTTTCACAGGTGGACGTCATATAAATCCCGCCCAGTCTCCCCACGTGGCTGTCAGAAAAGAATGGCCAGACGCAGTTTAGATAAGAAATCAAACTAATTTGAACCATACAAAAAAAAAACGTCAATATTGACTTACATGATACCGTGTGTGTCATTTTTCATTTTAATTGTACAACATTATCTGAACGAGGCGATCGCCTGTAACCACAGCTGTGATCAGTCATGAGACGAAGAGCGTGCGCTGCTTTGCCAGAGGAATAATGGGAATACACTTTTTATGTTTTAATGTTTTAAATGTTTAGATTGTTTCAGCATGTTTTTAGGCCCCCATTTGTGTTAATAAGCCATTGCACACTATAATCTTAAACCCGGATGATCGATGATGTGACTTAACATGACCAACCCAGTTATTTTTCTATGATCAGCTCTGGAAATATTCCTTCATTCAAAAAAAACGTAATTCGATCTAAGACTGCATAGGAGATTGCATAGGAAAGTATTAGTGAGTGAAAGAAAATGGTACTTAAAAATTACTTAATTTGTATCACTTTTACTCTTAGTCTGGTGTCGTGCTACAGACCTAATTTAAATATTATGCAGAAACAGAAATCCGATCGGTTATCCAGATACAGAAGCTACTTGATGTGAACGTGTAAATGCACCGTGTCCTGATCTGTTAATGCCAAGTGTAAACGCAGCGTGCTGCTGCTGCACATGTGACATACATGAATTAACCCTATAGTAGATCTATACAGGTGGAGCTGGGGAAGTGAGGGTTTCTAAAAGCGTGCTGCAGACTGCTAACAGCAACACTACCAGTATTTGTTTTAATGTTGAGCCACAGCTCATTGGCAGCTAATGGAACAGCAACCAATCAGCTGTGCTACAGTATGTAGATAATGATGTGACTGCTACCAAATGAGTTAGACATATCAGACTGCACCATCTAGAGTTTCATGCCAGAACTAGGTATTTACAGTTAACAGTGCTGAGGAAAGTTACTTTTAAAAGTAATTACAATATTGTGTTACTTGTGTTAGTTACTTTTTTGATGGAAAGTAATGTTACGTTACTTTTGCATTACTTTTTGCATTACACACACACTTACTTTTTGCATTACACACACACACACACACACACACACACACACACACACACACACACACACGCACACACACACACACACACACACACACACAAAAACCCCAAAAATTTGATTTTTGGCAAATGTAATGGTCCTTATTCATTTAACACCAAAAGTGAAATGAATAAGCTTTAGGTTGAAGGAAATGCAAATTCACGCCTGTACAGAAGAGGGCGCAGCTCGAACAAACCTTTCAGCTGTGCTGTCATTCTGGATCGCAGAAGAATAGGACGCAGGTGAAGAAAGTTCAACGCTTATTTCAGCAATTATAATAAAAAAGAAACACAAATGTAATGTTTGACCAAAGTAATTATTTATTATTAGTATGGCTAAATTAGACCATCAATGGTCAGCAGCAAAGATATTAGTTTATAAATTAAGATTAAATACATTAAGTATATTTGTGTTATTAAACATATTTAATTATTACAGGTTTGCGAATAATCTGAGTTTGCATTTCACTGTTTTTATTCATTTTGAGGAATACTGAATCTGTTTTTGTGCCAGTGTGATGAGTAAATGCCTGCTCAGATTTAGTCTATCATGCGCACACAACTCCTCTGCATTACTCCCGATTTGTCTCAACATGTGGACAGGTGAGGTGTCAGTCAATGAATGGCAAAACAAAGTCACTTGTGTTACTTATTTGAAAAAGTAACTCAGATATTTTGTTGTGAATTTAAAAGTAATGCTTTACTTGAACTATAGTCTTCAAGTTGCTTGAAAAAAGTAATCTGATTACGTAACTCATGTTACTTGTAATGCGTTACTCCCAACCCTGATCGTTGATATTAACGGCAAGCGCGAAAATAAAATACAGGCTCTGTCGCTCTCTCATACAGTCCAGACAGTATTCGAGACAATGCTGTAAGCAGCTGTGTGAGCGGGACATTTTGAGACTTGTGGTTGTTAGATCTGACAGTGTGAACAAAGGTACATTGCATGAAAATAACATAAATGGTAGGCTAAATGTGTTCATCCATCAAATTAAATTAAACTGACCCTCATGTCATTCCAAAACTTTAGAATACAACATTGTGAGAGATTTTCAGTTAATAATTACTTACATTTTGTGTTGTTCTTCACACAGTGATATCATATAGCTTCAGAAGAGTGGCAAAATAGTGCATACTATTGTTGGTGTATTTTTTGTCACTTAATATCTGGTCTTCAAATTCTCCTTTTGTTTCACAGAAAAAAAGTAATACAGAGGGTGAGTCAATAATGATAGCAAATAACAATAAATAATGAATGATCTTTCCTTTTGGGTGAAATATCACTTTAAGTGTTTATGTCACACCCATGTTGGTTGTTTCTATATGGTGTCACAGCAGACTTTCATTAATTTCTGAGTTTCCAGTGTGTAATTACATGTACAAAGACTGTTTTTACTAATCGGAAGCTGGTAATTATGGTAATTCCAACATGACATGAACGTACCATTCCCCTCTTCGACTTTGGTAGCGAGCAGAGCACTGTTATGCGACAAATTGCTCCTGTGATAATCATTAAAGTGCTGTCACACACATGCAGTGTAAGCAGCTTTGTTAATTTAATGGAAGCGCTCTATTTTATCACATAAGATGGCTAGCACAGTGTGAATGTGGAGTAAAAGGACGCATGTTCTCTCTCTACCTTTTCTGCTGCATGTAGGTCAGCTTCCTCTCTCTGCTTTTTTCTCCCTCCCTCTCTTTTTTCTTTCTCTAATACAGCATCACATCTTGCACAGCGTGCAGATAACTCTTACAGATGAGTCAATGTTCTCACCACTGTTAATAAAGCACACACACATTCACAAACCACACCCAACCACTAATGTTTTTTGTCAGATGATAATTCTCAATAATGTTACACATTTTCTCATGTTCATATATACATCAACTAATGACATACAACAACTAAAGCAAATTGTTTTGTCCTGGATACTGGCTGGAAAATACATATGAAAGCATATAAAACTGAGAACACACTGTATATCAGTGTCATTAATATTAGTATAAAAAAGCAATAAAATACCCATGCTACTGTATAATGTGAATATATCACAACTAAAGAGGTTACAGGGGCTCTGCTGTGTTTCCCTTTAGCTATGACCATATTCAAAACTATTCCCAAATATGTCACAATACATACATAAGTCACCCTGGATGAAGTGTCTATTAAATGTAAATATAGCACAGTGTTTCATACCATACTTTAAGTCAATGTGAAATTAAAAACTTTTTTTTTTTTACTTGCAAATTGCTGTCTAATGATAAACAATTTACTGGTAGCCTAAATGTTTCTCTTCACAATTTTTTTTCTGGTATTTCACACCCACTTTTCACCATACATTCAATTTATGCTAAATGAAATCAAGTCCCATCCTACATTATTTCTTGTTGACCATCCTGTTTCATTTGGAAATATGTCACATAATGAAAGTGAAATGGGCTGCGAACAGCAATTCTCATTTACTTTAAATAAGCACTGGCAGCCATTTTAGAGGTGTGGGCTTCTGAAGTGTTCTGTTGTAATGCATGTATAGGTTCATAGCAGTTGGACAGATTGTTTTGTGGTCAAGTCCTCAGTCTCTTCCTCCATGGTGCCCATGCCCCACAGGGCCCCAGATGGCAGCTGATAGAAAGAGCAAGGGAGTTTTTTAGACTGGAAAAGATGCTGCGGGGTTCCAGATATCTGCTGTGAATGGACATGTTGCGCAGATCACAGTCTTTTACACAGAATCAGCTCTTAAATTTTCTTCATCCAAATTTGCCCATTGCTGTTTTTTTAGCTATAGATGACAGGACACTTTTAAGACACTGTTCCCAAGAATGCATGTAAATGGCCTGGAAAAGGCTGAGCTGTGTCCTTGCATTAGTATCACCTGAACTGTTTTTTTTTTCTCCAGGAAAAGAAACACCACTACCTATGAGTCTGCATATCTGTGCCACCCTGGGGAAAGTGCTGGAAGCAAGTATGGTCTGGCAAGACTCCTGAGACACTCTCAGACCTGTCACGTCACCAAAGAGTCGACACACAATCTGTCAAGCTCAACACAGACCCCTTAAGGAATTCTGGTCTTTTAAGGACTGGGAGAACACCTTCCAGATCTTTCCGATGCCACATGAGCACCTCCCTGAAAAGACTTTGCTTATCAAAACAAAGGTCAGGGAGGTGTAAGTGCAGTCAATCAAGAGAAGAAGCAAGAAAAGAGCATGGTCATACCAGACCTGAAACAGGAAGAAGGTTGTGACATTGAGGTGGATGTAGTTTCAGTTACGGTTGCATCAGTTCCTTTCTGAAACTCATAAAACAACCTATGAGAAAGTCTGCAGATGTTTGGCTAACAACAGTATTAAACTAAACAGTATTACTTAGTAAGATCCTAAGATTCTCTTCAAGGTACTGTGTTTTGGTCCTTATTGCATTTATGTCCAAATAAATGTGCTGTAACGGTAAAAACACTGAAACAATTGCCAACATATCTTCTGATCTTGTGTGATGGACTTCAGCCATTTATTTGTAAGAAATAATATCATTGACATCATTACATCGAACATTACATCGAACTCTCAATTGTACAATATATCAGTGAACAGGGTGAAATTCATTGCCTCAAAACTTTGTAAACCACAGGAGCCACAAGCTGCAACTTCTTGTGACATCTGAAGCAAGACACAGTCGTCTGTTGTACTTCAGGGCTTTTTATACTGTGCACTGGCTGGAAGTCTTAGTCCATCTGTGCCGCATAAAGATTCAGGGTGACGCAGCCTGTAACCAAGGAGGGACTTTGAGACAGCAATGGACAAACCCATCCGTCCTCACGTCCCCTGCAATGGCTGAGTGTCCTCCCCCAGTGCACTGAAGACGTTCTCTGCAGGACCGTACGCTACACCCAGTTCCTCTAGCCAAGAAGACCACGCCCAGGAGTGAATGTCCTGCCTCCGTCGCCAACCTGTGACCATCCCTATGGACACCGTCAAGATCATCCAGTCGGAGAAGTTCCCTCGGGAGTGTCCGATCCCTGTGACCCAGCCTTGCTACGCACCACCTCCCCGTGTGGCCTGGGATGGTGGAGGTGAGGGCGAGGTTATTGTTAACCAGGCATGTGGCGACCTGTCCATGGAGATCAATGGGAACACTGTGGTCCCACCCAGACCCCTAGTGTCTCCTCCTGCCCCCGTCCTCCGCCGTGAAGCCAGTTATCTTGCCCAGCGCAAGACCAGCACGTCCGACATCTGTTACCATCAGTTCCACTACAAGATGGACAACGTAATCGTCAACCAGTATGTGCTCCGCTCTTCCTCCACCTCTTCCTCTTCCTCCTCCACCTCCTCAGGCCCAGTAATGCCATGCGAACCACTGGACTGCCCCACGTGTGGACACACCTATAACTTTGCTGGCAAGCGGCCACGTATCCTATCCTGTTTGCACTCGGTGTGTGAGGAGTGCCTGCAGATCTTGTATGAGTCCTGTCCCAAGTACAAGTTCATCTCCTGCCCCACTTGCCGCCGCGAAACCGTGCTCTTCACAGACTACGGGCTTGCCGCGCTGGCCATCAACACCAGCATCCTCAGCCGGCTGCCACCCGACCCGGCGGGGGCCGTGCAGTGGGGCACCGACGGTGACCGCAGCTGCTATCAGACGGTCCGCCAGTACTGTCAGTCGGCTTGCACTTGCCACATTGCCAACCCTCTTTCCTCCTGTGGCATCATGTAGACCGGAGAGGGCTGATGACCGGCACAACTCATCCCAAAAGCGATCCACCTGTGCCCACCATCTGAAAACCTTGAGTCACACACATCCACCTTCTCGGAAGGGTCACAGATGTATCTGTATATTTAATAGCACAGGATGCTATGTGGACTTGAAGTGAAAAGGACACTTGTGTGCAAAGACAGAGATATGAAATATCAGAGTAAATGTATTTTATGTATGAAATGATTTCCCTATAGCCCTCAATCTCTTGTTTGGATGTGTTCGTCATTGACATCTCTTTACATGGGAATGCCAAGGGAAGTCTATCTCCCCCCATACTGGGTATAATAAAGACTAATAAAGAATTTAAAGTCAAACTTTTTTGTTTGGTCTAAACTTTTAGTAGCTTATTTAGGTGCTGTAAGCAATTCAGCCATTTTGCCAACATTTTCTAAATCTGGTCTGCATTCAAAATCACATACTGTCTGAATAGATACTACTTTTGAATAAGGTAATAAGCTAAATAAGGTAAACTTGAATAAGGTCAACTTTTGACCGTTTAAAAAGTATGTTCTTTATAGTTTGTTATTACTTTTGAATGCGTGCACTTTTCACTTTGGCTTTTGAATTAACGAGTACTCTGTGTATAGGGAGTGACAATACTGACCAGATATTTTACAAGATAAGATATTTGTCAATGGCGCTCAGGATCTGTTGTACACCAAATCCTCCACCATAATCCTGAGTCATCTCTCCTTACTATCATCTTGTGATAAGTGAAATTTGATGTACTGTACTGTAACCGACTACCGCAGCAAGCCTCCTTTTAGGAGCTCCATAGAATGCAATACTCATTTACCGTGCCTTTCCGAATTTGGATTTAGGCTTCGGGCACATTCCTAGTAAACTGTCCATTGGATGCGCACTTTAGAATCTTGGAAGTAGCTGGTCATCCTGGAACTTTTCGCCTACTATTTATACTAAGAATTCGCACATACTAGTACTCTTTTCACATACTGTTTTGACCTACTTTATAGTAGAGAAGTATGCAATTTAGGATGCAGCCTTAGTCACTGAATTAGAAAACACAAAAATCCTTTAAATAATTTTTTTTTAGATAATTAAAAAAAGATATAAGTAAAGCAAGACGAATCTGAAAAAGTACATTTTGTTTATCACTGACCTGATGGAGATAACTGACATTATACACTCATATTTACATATATTCCACAAGCAAAAACAAATGATCATGTTCAAAAGTTTACTACCTCCTCAAGCAACAGTGACATCTATGAATGCAGTCTTTTGTGATAGTTGTGTATAAATTCATATTGTGCATATTGTGGATAAATTTCAGTAATTATTTTGTATAGTGGAATATATTAAAACTGTATCAATGCAAAAAAACAACAAAAAAAAAAGCAAAATATCAAATTCTGCTAGGGCAATGTAATCTTACTGTATATGCAACAGGATGTAAACCTGCAAACACAGATGTATATTGTATATTTTATTACATAAAAATTATGATTAAAACACTTTACACGTACAAATAAGGTAAAAGACATTTTTTTTAGCAGCAGCAAAGGTTGATACACTGAGATTGAACATGATCAATGATAATATACTACATCAAAATGAAAGGACCCAGGAATGAAAATTAAACAATTACAACGATTTGCAGTGCATGCACATGCACCACCCAGACAGCGACATAGTGTCGGCCCAGATCCAGCCCACATCTGGTACACGTGGATTCCTCACCAGATGTGGGCCAGATCTGGACCGACACCATGTTGCTGTCTCTGTAGCAAACATAACAAATAAAATTTGCATTGGCAGTTCCACAGAACAATTAAGTACATGAAAATTATTAGTACTACTCAGTACTTTTTTTAAGTGCAAAGGACTTGACTAAAACACACACAGTTACACATAATAGTGCCATAATCCTCAGGTAAATGGGAGGTGTATGACTATGAAACACCATCACTAGGCATCAGTGTGACCTGAATGTCATAGGCGTGTGGTTCTGCTCCTGAAAATCTTTGGCAGTTTTGTTTTTTTCTTAGGCTGAAAGCTTTGAGCAAAGGTACATTTATGAAGATACACTTAATAAATCTACATTAACAAATGATAAAATGTTACATAATCATTAAAACAGGTATTATATAAAAATGTTGTCAATCAAGAGAAAAAAAATCAGAATTTGATTTTCTTGAATTCTTACCTTTTACTTTCGCTGTCAGACTGTTGTGTTCCCTGCCTTCTAAATGATGTAAATTTCAGCTTTTGGATCTTACTTAGCTTTTTGTGTTCATTTTCTAGTAGCTAGTTTAATAAAGAGAGGAACAGTGATATTATAATAACTTCCAACATCCACATTTTCATGCTGCTAGTACTACTGCTATTATTAAAGGGATAGTTCACACTCACAAAAAAAATCCAGTCATATTTACACACCTCATGTCGTTCCAAACCTGTATGAATAAAAAGGAATATGGATAAGGAAGAGGGGCTTGAAAAGTGACATAAGTCCATTATTTAATAAGCCATTATAATATGCCATGCCATTCTGAAGCCATACTATAGCTTTATATGAGGAAAAGACAGAAATGAAAGTCATTATTAAATGAAAATATCTGTCTTGGTCAACATTTCCTTTATTGTATGAAAAAAGCTTTTTTATAATAGTCTGTTATCAATAACTCTGTTCATAATCATACAGGTTTGCTAAAGACATCGGTGTGAGTAAATGACATAGTTTTCATTTTAGGTCAACCTATTCCTTTAATATATAATGATATTATCACTGTTCACTTACAGGATCTTTACCCTCAGGCTCCTCGACTAAGATATCTGCAATGGGTTCGTCTTGAGCAAACCTTGCTCTCCCTGTAGGGCAGACATTTATTTTTAACAGATATCCACTAAAGCCAGAATGTCTATTTTTAACATATTTAAACTAATACTGAGTTCATCTGTCAAAAACAATCGAGACTCACTGTGACGGCTGATGGCTGCTTGAGTGTCAGATACTGATCTGTGCCGAAACCCCATGGGTTCCTTTAGGCGAGATGATCCACTGTCTGGATCTTCATGACCCAGAATCTGTAAACTTTGACTGGCTGGATAGCTTATTTCCTTCTTATGAAAGCTTACATACTGAAAACATTAAGTTAGAGAGTAAATTTGCTGGAAATATGAGCTTTCAGTTTCAACAATAAGAAGTAATTTGACACCACATGACACTGACTTGATACAACTGGAAAGTCTTTAGAGAGTTATAAGACCTCAAATAAAAACTTGTAAGATATATCAATGTCTCTAACCTGTTTTTCAGCATGCTGACTCTTCAGGATCTCCAACTCCTTCTGCAGGCTGTGGTTTTGCTGCTGTAGCTTTGCGATGTTCTCCAGCATCCTGCACACCTGCTCCAGGTACAGCAACCCTGGAGAGAGCTTGTCCAGCCTGTATTGATCACTGTCTGCAAACTGCTTAGACAGGGAGATCAAGACCTGTATTCATTAAGATCCCCAGTGTTGGCAACAGTACAGCATTTTATCAAATTTGGTGGGATATAAAAGGCAAAAGCTAATCAAAGAACATTATTTGTATAAAATGTAAAACACGATCTCTGTTCTAGATTCAGATTTCGCTAATCTTATTACTAAATAGTTTACAGATTATAGATATGAACGTCTATTCTGCGCTGCTCTGAGCTGTTTGAACAAATGAAAATCTCAACATAGATAGGGAAGCAGAGCTTCTGAAGTCCCTTTACAGGATGTGAATGCAAATAAAAAATGTTAAAGCAGAAGTGCGTGAAACGGATTTACTAATCCATTTTTAATCAGGTTTTCTGAACACGCCACCTTTCAGCTATTGGTTGAATAAACAGATAGTCCCACACCCAGACTTATGACATTGGCTCAGGCGTAGTCCATACGGTTTCATTTGATAACACATATTTTTCACTCTGTTTTGGCCTTCCGTCCACACTGAGACGGAATTTTTGGAATTTTGACGCCATTGTGGACTGAAAACGGAGGTATTTGAAAACGATGACGTAAGTTTAGTCATGTGACGCATATTGAACCCATAGATATTCATGTTTATACCGGTATCGTGCCTGTTATGTGCTATTCACTTTCACACAGTTGCTAAAGTATGTTACTTTGCACACTCTTCATATCCTCACAGTCCTGCAAAGATGACATAAAATTCACTCACATTTGCTGTTCTGCTGCAAAACATGACAGCAGTTGCGTTTTAGACCAAACATATAATGGTGAGCGAGTGCGACCTGTACGCATCAGTGAATGGTGAGATATTTTGCCAAATAAAATGATCATGTCAGAAGAATTGCATGATAACTTTTTTATGTCTGTTCCGTTTGTATAATCTCAGTGAGCTTTTATGAGGGTTTACGCATGCGCTGTAAGTTGAATTTAGCGTTTTACGACGTTTCAGTGTGGAAGAGAAACTTTTGGAAAATGCGTGAAAATGCTAGTGTGGACAGAGAGTGTTTTGAAACGAAAACTCTCGTTTTCAAATCTATCCGGATTAAGACGTAGCCTTAGATAATGTTCCTGATTAGGATAACGCCACTGTTGGCACGTTAGGGAAATCAACCGACAAACGGCTTGTGACTGACTCTGCATTTAAAGCTGAGATAGAAAAAGTATTTTAACATAAAAACCCACAATTCACATTAATAAAGAGCAGTATGTGAATTATACAATGACTAAATCTGACTATATCTGAAACCAGTTCAACCTTTCAGTTAAAATCTACCTGAATACAGTTGACCTTTGTCTGAATGTATGTCAGTGTGGTTTTTATTGAAAACACTAGCTAATATAAACAAATGATGATTTAAAATTTTAAGGGCTTAATTCACACAAAATAATTTCGCAGAAGTGTTAAACCAGAATATATATTTTAAAAAACAGTTTGAGGAAAAGCCTTATAGTTACTAAGATAATAAGTTACTGAATTACTAAATCGTTCCCTCATGATTTTCCCGTTAGGTTTTATAATGGTGTTTTTCAATTTATGAGTAAAATAAAGCCTGTGGTAAACATACCTTGATGATACTTTGAAGTTTTAAACTACAACGTAAACTGCACCCCCCCAAAACAATTTTTTAAGCAGTTATGTTTATTTTTGAATATGTATGTTTCTAATAAGTAGATAAGACAGTTTGGGGTGTGAGTGTGTGCAGTTTACGTTGAGCGAACCGGGGGCGAACAGTCTTCCAGGATATGATGTCATCTCTGCACCACTCTATAAACTTTGTGACCACTTCCTCGTTAGACAATTAGCCCCTCTAGACTCCTCTATTTTAAAAATTGCAAAAACTACACTATAAACACTCTCCGGTGACTTTTAACACCCAATTTCTTTCAAAATGATACAAGGAAGACATTTGTTATTTCCTTATTAGATTGAAGATTGTTTTGGTTATGGTTCTAGAGTTTTCTTTCCCCCAGCATTCCTGTTGAAACAATAATGTTCAGACATGTCACGCACAAATCTCTATCATTCCTCTCAGCCTGCTGGCACCATTCCAGTCTTTCCTCTCACACCTGAACGACCGGTTCACAGTCTTAGAGCGCTTGTTTAACATCGCATGACACAGATCCACACCAGAGACAGAAAGGATGTCTACATTGTGCATGTGCATTGTGTGTGTTCAAGAAAGATTCAAACGCGTGTTTCAGAGTGGTTGATTATGTAAGGGGTAACCTGCCCATTACTATGTTAATAATGTACCTGAATGTCATAAAAAGTTATGCAGCTTGAAGACTGCTTGTCATTTCTTGACCATGAAGACTCACATGACACAGGCAAAGTGCATTCAGAGCTATGCCTTTGGCCTTGACTATTTCACCTGTTACTCCTGGGGAGATTTATGTATTTTGGGAAAAAAATCTTATCAAATCATAATCATAATCAAATCACATCATATCTTGGATCAAGGACTTGGAATATTTCTTGAAACTCCTTTTTTGTCTAATACGTCGAAAATCACATTCAACTATGAATTCATGAACCGGCCTTTTAAGCAATCATATATATATACAGGTCCTTCTCAAAAAATTTGCATATTGTGATAAAGTTCATTATTTTCCATAATGTAATGATAAAAATTTAACTTTCATATGTTTTAGATTCATTGCACATCAACTGAAATATTTCAGGTGTTTTATTGTTTTAATACTGATGATTTTGGCATACAGCTCATGAAAACCCCAAATTCCTGTCTCAAAAAATTAGCATATCATGAAAAGGTTCTCTAAACGAGCTATTAACCTAATCATCTGAATCAACTAATTAACTCTAAACACCTGCAAAAGATTAGTGAGGCTTTTAAAAAACTCCCAGCCTGTTTCATTACTCAAAACCGCAATCATGGGTAAGACTGCCGACGTGACTGCTGTCCAGAAGGCCATCATTGACACCCTCAAGCAAGAGGGTAAGACACAGAAAGAAATTTCTGAACAAATAGGCTGTTCCCAGAGTGCTGTATCAAGGCACTTCAGTGGGAAGTCTGTGGGAAGGAAAAAGTGTGGCAAAAAACGAAAGAAAGTTGAGAGACACAAGACCCAACACTCTGGATGAGCTTAAGGCCGCTATCGAAGCATCCTGGGCCTCCAGAACACCTCAGCAGTGCCACAGGCTGATTGCCTCCATGCCACGCCGCATTGAAGCAGTCATTTATGCAAAAGGATTCCCAACCAAGTATTGAGTGCATAACTGAACATCATTATTAGAAGGTTGGCTTTTTTTTATTTATTAAAAACACTTCTTTTATTGGTCGGATGAAATATGCTAATTTTTTGAGACAGGAATTTGGGGTTTTCATGAGCTGTACGCCAAAATCATCAGTATTAAAACAATAAAAGACCTGAAATATGTCAGTTGGTGTCCAATGAATCTAAAATATATGAAAGTTTAATGTTTATCATTACATTATGGATAATGAACTTTATCACAATATGCTAATTTTTTTAGAAGGACCTGTATATACAGTGTGTGTGTGTGTGTGTGTGTGTGTATTGATCAATTACATTATGCATTATATTGAAAATGCATAAGTGATCAAAGGTGATAGTAAAGAAAATGTTATTGTTGCAAAATATTCAAAATGCTTTTCTTTTGAACTTTCTTTTCATAATTCAGATTATATCAAAAATCCTGAAAAAAAATGTATCACGGTTTCCAAATATTAAGCAGCATAACTGTTTTCAACTTTGATAATAATAAGAAATGTTACTTGAGCATCAAATCAGCATATCAGAATCATTTCAGATTTGATCACAGGAATAAATTACATTTCAAAATGTATCACAATAGAAAACAGTTACTTTAAATTGAATATGAAAATCTTTATATTTTACATTTGCAGTCACTTTCTATTGTACTGTGATGTATTAAAAACAAACATCTTTAAAGGAAGTAGACATTGACTGCTTACCGCCAACTGGCTGTCTAGAGGTGGGCAATGCTGGTCATATTTAAGAATTTTTCTGTAGAGCTCTGCTTTCTTGGGATCTGAAGGTTGTGAATGTGTTCTCCTTGGGCAGGCAAACTTATGATGTGGTCTGGAGCTGGTTGGGTGACAGTTGGTTGGAAAAGAGGCTGTGTTACAGCGATACAGTGCAGGGCCAGTTGCCCCCCTTTCCATCTGGTGCAAAGATTCTCTCCATGAGGGTGATTCTGTCCTTCTCAAAGCTTGCTCTACCTTCAGACATGTTGTTTTTGGAGCCACAGAGCTGAGAGAGACACATGAGGATGAGGAGAAGCAAATAGAAGGAGACAGGGATGAAGGTTGATCATGATCCACTGTAGAGCCAAACCCTGGGTGTGATGCATCAGATGTCAGTGCACTACACTGGTGAGAATGGCAGGGAGTTGTACTAACCGTCTCAAATCCCGAGTCCTCGGATTCTGATTTTACACTGGATAATGGGATGGAGTTCCTAGACACAGAGTCTAATATGTCCACACCATGTCCCGAATGATAGTGCAAATCCGGGGAGCCTTCAGTCACCCAACTCTCAAGAAGATTCCCAAAATTCCTATATAGGTTCATTGATAATGAATTGCTCTCTTCCAGTATTGTATTTCTATCCTCAGGCTCTCGTAGTCAATCAGAACACGTGACCCTCCTCGCAGCACCTTGACTTTCTCACAACTGACTAGAAACTTGCAGGTCGGTTTTTGTCACATTGAACTAAAAACACCTTTCAAGGGCCGCCCACATTCCAACTCCTATGTTTCTCAATCAGCTTCTGACAACTGCTCCACTTCCGGTGCCGTTCCTACAATCCTGAGCTCATGTTCTTGGCAGATCTGTCAAGACATGTATGAGGGTGTTGAAACTTTCACAAAGCCCTTAAACAAAAAAACTGCTGGTATGTATCCTGAGAAGAATAAGAAAATGTCTCCATAGCATTGAAAAGATCAAAATGTATCCAACAGAGGTGCAAGGCAGATTTAAGGAGCTAAACTTTTAATATTTGACATGTGTTTTACTGTAGAAATGTTAAATGGCCGACAGTAATATGCAGTAATTCATAATTGAATGTGATGAGACAAAAAACATACATTAGACAAAAAATGAGTTTGGTCCTCCAATGTTCTAGACATGTTTATGCTCTTAATCCAACATAATATGATGGTACTTTGCAAATTCATAAATTTACAGTACACGAGAGAAATAACAAAAACTGTATTTGTAACAATTTAAAGTTAAGCATTGTTCATTTGGTAACCAATATTGGTCAAAACTTTGGAGAAATGGTACTTTAGACTCATTTGATCACATGGGATATAATTTATATATATTTTTTTATAAATTTATATATACATAAATATAAAGAATGCACTGAAACTAGGACCATAGAGTTTCATTAATTTCACAAATATGCAGAAGCTGCACAGAGGAATAGACATTCCTTTCCATTGATAACATCAGCATTCCTCTCCGTGTAGGAAAAATGAAAGTATGCAACATCAGAGAAAATCTGTTAAACACTAATAATGATATGAAAAGCAAATGTATAATGTATAATGCACCCCAATGAAGAAATTGAATTCAGGGTGATTGGGTTTGTGGAATTATGACAATAATCTACCGGTATGTTATTAACTTTATTATTCATGCCATTTTGATTGTTCATCATAAAATTGAACTTCAATGAAAGTTATTCCCTAAATAGGTATTTGCACATGTTAACGTGTAAAGAAGAAACTGGCCACAGCAACGTCAACACATTTCATTGAGGTCCATTGACTCTTTAAGGGGATCCAGACCTCAGGCCTCCTGCACTGAGAACAATGGTTAATCTGCATATCATACATTTAAACTAAAATTTTAAAAACTCACAGTGTAGGCTACACTAAGTCTCCAGGCTCATGGCATCTTAGACACACCAATATATTAAAGGTGACATATTATGCCTTTCACAAGATGTAATATAAATCTATGGTGTCCCCAGAATGTGTCTGTGAAATTTCAGCTCAAAACACCCCCAAGATCATTTATTATAGCTTGTCAAACTTGCCTCTTTTTGGGTGTGGGCAAGAGAGAGAGAGAGACTCAGGAAGAGATTGCAAATTTTAGATTGCACCTGTACATTTCTGAATGGTTAGTGGATACATTTATGTAGTTGTTGTGGAGTTACATTGATTCATCTCACCGAATTGCAAGTATACCGTCCGTCATGTTTAACTTTTACACAAGTTAGTTGACGGTCCCCTGAGGTCTTTATTAGACAGCTGTGACATTTTTGGTCAAATAGAGTTCTGTGCTTGTCTGTGCAGCCTGCAAGGACAGAACAAGGACACAGTTTGCATGCTTTCCGTTAGAACTGGTTACTGTTAACTGGACATAAACAAAAAATGTTAAGACTAGGCATTTCATGAACCAGCAGATTGATCTGTTCTGTTTAATATTTTAATTCTGATTTTTTTTTTTTTTTTTTTAAATGCACATATATTAAATGCATTTCTCCTAGTACCCACAAGAGGCTGTAGCATCACAACTACTGACTGGTCATGTTTATTAACGGGTAAACATACTGTACCAGCCAAATGCAGCGAGCCCATGCGATGTTATACCGGTCAATGCAGTATCGACGTTTAGAACAACTGCTGATAGAGCAGAGTTTATCATCAAACAGTTTAATTGGAATTATACGTGTAAGAAAACTTATTTTCTGTTTGTTTTTCAAATTAGTATTTTGTTTAATGTAGGTGGCTGGCTGCATACTTTATCGAGTGCTTTCATCACGATGACCATAGAACACCAGACGTCATGTGATACGCGCTCTCTGTTCTCTGACTGTTCTAATGCCTCGCGGACGCTCGCTCACCTTGACTCCCTCACTAGCAACCGTTACACAAACACTCACAATTGCTGCGGGTTTGAAAAGATGGAGCAGTTTCCACCAAAATTCAGTAAAGTGCTGGTGACACCCGACCCGCAATACATCCCGGGGTGAGTTCTCAGTTATTTCTCTGAATTGTTATTAAATGGTTCGTTGCTTAATTTGCTCCTGAAGTTCACAGCGGTTGGTATTTTTTATGAGTTTGAAAAGGTGCACTTTCTTTAATTTGAATGATAGTTTATGTAACGTTATGGTTTTATGTTGAAGTAACTACAAAACTACAAAAAGCTACAAACATTTCTAAATGTACCTTCAAATGCCAGCTGTCACAGTCTTGACTGTCATAGAGGATAAGTTCACTGGTGGTCATTGTAATCTGTATCTGTCTGCCTGTCTAAATGAATGAATCAATCAATCAATCATATTTTGAATATCATTGGGAATGCTAATATTAAATCACTAGGTGATTCTTCACTAACTCTGTATGCCACAGGGGATTTCAATCTCCATCATTCATTTAGCATATGTATTGTTTGTGTTCAATTTATTTAATCTTGACTCAGACTTTAAATTTTAAGCCATTAAAATCCTCTAAAAATGCGATCCTAGATGTATTTGACTTTCTTTCTTTAGATGAACACAGATGAAGATTTTTAGAAAAAAATCAATCTCTGTCCATGTAATGCAAGTTTATGGGACCCACAAAGCTAACACTTCATAAACCACACAAAGCAAATACGATGGTAATTCCTACAACCCCAGTTGATGAATCAATGTCTTTTGAATTATAGGTGTGTAAGAGAAATACTAATATTCTAAACTTTTTTTCACGCTTCCACCCACCCAACTGTCATACACGGGTTCATGAGAAAGTTGTAAAGCACTACATCAGCATGTTGTGAATTCAGAAGCTCACATGAGAAGTGAACACACTACTTGCACAAGAACGCAAATTCGGACGCACCTTGTGTGTATTTAGAATTCATAGCCTAAAATGCTAGCAGCAAAATTAGACAAAAGATTCAGACATTTTTTCCCCCAAAAAAGTTTAAAATGACACTAATGTCACAGAATGCATTGTGAAAATTACATTGTGGTGAAAATGTTTGACTGTATGCAATGCGTACAGTATGTCCACAAGGTTGACATATCATTATTTATCCATAGCATTATCATCATTCCCAACATCTGCTGATTGTTGTGTCCAGGTATGCAGGCTACTGTCCTCAGCTGAAGTATCACATGGGCCAGACTTATGGTCAGTTAACAGCAAAGCTCCTGTCTTCTCCGGATGTATCTCACTCACAGAGGCTTGTGCTCCATACCGGTCTCCCATCCACAGAGAAGGACAAAGAGCCCTACGATGAGACCTGGAGGAGCCAGCATGGAAGCAACAGGAACCTGGAGAAAATGATTCCGGGATACACAGGTTATTAGCAGCTTGGGGGATTGCAGTGCTTGGTGTCAAGTTTACAAATCTGTTAACATATCTGTCTGTGCTCCAAGGTTTTGTTCCATTGCGCCAAAACTACTTCTGCAAAACATATGCAGAAACCTGTCGAGATGCTATATTGGAGTTCAGCCAGGAACAAAAGAAGAGACTTCGTATAGCTTCTGCTGACCTGTCTTTTGCTGTCAACAACAGCATCCCAGGCTTCAAAGTAGGATGTCACAGTCGGTTTACTCCTTTCACAGCTCCCCTGTGTAGGGTCACCCTGTTTAATTATACATGCTAAATAAGTATTAAAGTATCAAAGCAGGTCGAGTGTCACATGACTGTGAATGAAAGGAAGAACTGTTATTACTAAACAAGCTTTCCAATCAGGACACTACATGATTTCTGCCAATTATCACCCCATTGTGATGAAACAAGCTGTGAAAGTTCCCACCCCTGATTAGATTGATAGATAGATGTTTTTTTTTAGTTTTTTTTTTTTTTAGCTATATTCATCAGCTACCTTCTTCAGCTTGCAATATCTAGTTTTAAATTCAAAGCTACATCTAATGGTTGTCCTTTGTTGTAGCCTGGAAGATCGAACAGCCCTCTGATTGCAATATCTAACGATCCTGCCCCCTACAAGGCCCCGGACCCCTGGATGCCACAAGGCTCCCCGTACCTCATGGAGGATAACAGCCCACATAAGTATTTCATCTCAGGTGAGCCAGAGATTGGCTTACCAAGATTACCAAGATATTTGAATGATTTTTGCACCAATGTTTAACAATTGTCATTTTGACAGGTTTTACTGGCTATGTCCCCAAAGCTCGGTTCCTCTTTGGTACTGGATATCCCATCATCACCAACAAGGCACTAATCCACTTTAGCAAGGAAATGAAGACTGGTCAGACCTCCCTCAACCTGCAAGAGGAGGAGTCCACCAGCTTGCCTCTGATACCCACAATATACCCCTCCAAATCAGGTCTCCTGCCCTCCTACACGGGCCACATACCAGGTAAGTTAAGATGGTAATTACTGTACGTTTCTTTCCAGAAGTGATGCTGTCTTTTCAAGTAGAAGAGCAATGAAAAGTTGTCATTTTATATCAACAGGGTACAGATTTCAATATGGCCGTACATTTGGGAAGCTCACCCGTAATGCTTTAGGTCACACTGGTACACAGAGGAAGAACGCAGGGCAAAACAGACTGAGCTGAAGACCCAACCGTGCTACTGAAATCAGTGACAATTAAAGTCACGTGGGTCATCTAACAAGCAACATGTAGCTGTGGAGTTAATGTTGTCATATTTAATGAGATTCACTATAACTTTAAAAGTGGTGGAATTGGTATGGTTTAGTATTATACAAAACCAAGTGATCACTGAAAAGATTTTCATTTAATCCAACAAAAAGAAATCTATTTTGACTAAATATATGCTTTTTACAAATACTTCCTAAATTCTTCTGGTGCATACATACATACATATATACATACATACATTCATACAAAACAAGTACACAATACAAACATTAATGACTGAACAAATCTTTATTATCACAAGGTTCCAATCAGGCACAACTTTAAAATCAGGAAATAGAAAAAACACTGCTGTTAAAACTCACTCATAATCAAATCTTCCTCTTCAATGAGCTCTTGTTCATCTTTGCATCACTAACACTAGGGGTCATGCTTGGGCAAATGTAGTCATCAACAAATATCACTACTTAACTAGTCCTGCTGTTAAGTGATAAGTAATATATAGCTACTCAGCATGCATATTTATCAAAGAAAATAACTAGATTTCATTGTGCAAAAAATGCAATAAATCAGCAGTTGTAATGCACTGAATACAAAAAAGTAAAACTACAGTATTAGTTTTTCATGTGTATACATTTATACTTTCATGCATGGAATGGCTAAGTAATAGAAACTATTTCAAATAGACCATAATGGAAATTTACCTTTTTAAAGCCACATAGTTCAATAACAGCAGAAATGATATGTCTAGATGACATGACAGCTAATGACCTGAGACGGAGAAAAAGTGCAGGGGTTGGTTGGAAAAGACTTCTGGGGACCTCAGTTCCAGTTTTGTGCTTGATTGCTGATAGACAATATACGTCTCTGCACAATAATTTGATTGTGTTATAAATTTAATCTAAAAACCTTTATAACATCATGGCATAAAAGTAAGTGAATACTTGAATACCTTTTAAAGACCAAGTTTCCAATAGTAGAAATTCTCCTGATTGGTAAATCAATATGGCAACATTCTATCCAGGAACAGATATGTTGCTTTTGCATTGGGTAAAATCTCATTCGGGTGATTTTATTTTTGGATTAATTGTGCTTCTACTCTATCTAGCTGAAATCAGACTCCTTGTGGAGTCTTAAGAGTTAATATTTCATCTTTATTTTCTGTGTCTCTGTCATGGTTACCACTTGGATGAGCCTTTGGCCATTTCCCTGTCCACACTGACTGTGCTAGCAGATCCACTTTTGATGCTCCAAGCTTCAGCCATTCTGAGGGCCGCCTAGAAGACAAATGTTCTGTCATAAAGACAACTGGAGTTAACAAAGTGAATTTATCAGAGGTTTTGAGGAATCACAGCTACTGACCTACTTCTCAGAGATCCACTAATGTTCTTTTGTGCCCTCTGTGGCCCAACAAGGGTTCCAACTCCAGAGCCAAAGAGTCTGGCCCAACGCAGTTCACTGGAGTGTTTGTCCTCCAGAGGACTTGTTAAAGATTGTGGCATGTTTTCCATTCCAATTGCTTCATCTTCTTTCTTCTTTGTTCCACACTCTGATGTGGGTATCTGATTTTGCCAAGATCCGTTAGTTACCCTTTCACTAACATCACTGTGACCTGTTGAGCTTCTGCTGTTTGTCTGGATAGAGCTCATCTGAAGAAACTGAGATGACTGGACAAGAAGCCGATGAGGCAGATGTGCTCTGTGCTTTTGCATACTTTGAGATTCGGGTGGCAGATGGAGGTCAAAGGGCACCAGGGAGAGTGGCTGCAGCAAAAGCAGCAGCTCTTGAAACAGTTGTCCATAAATTGGCCCCTGGGCCAGAGCCAAGAAACCCCATTGGTGATAGTGTTCCGTCACAACATCTATGAATTGAGTATAAAATGAGCATTCATTTTAAAAGTATAAAATGTAGTAAGGAATTAAGTATTGTGACGACGGACAATACATTCCTTTATAGTTGTCGCTAAACATTATAATACTTACCTACGCAAGTGTATAAATGATGGATCCAGAATTCCAAAGCACGCAAGCTAAAGAGCAATATGTTCATTAGCTAACCTGTACTGTAGCATAACTTTAACAGATGTATTCAGCATTTGACCTACTTTAGCAGATCTATGATGAAGACACTGAGCCGCATGCGACTTGATAACTGGGAACATTTTTTTACCACAGACACCAAGCTGTCAGGCATTCGGGTAGATGAGCCTGTGAAGACAGAAACATTTCATGAGAAAGACCGTGTCCAATCCTCTTTTGAGGGCACTTCACTTAGGAATGACGTTGTTTCATTTGATATCATCTGACTGACTCCCACAGACCTGGTTGTGCCGTGGCCTCCACGATGTTCCATAGTTTGTTGCGTCGCTTTCCAATAATCAAGTCAAATTTATATGCTTTTAAACCATCTTGAAGGATGTTCTGGATTGCGGGGTAGAGCTGTTTTAGGACAAGGATGCTGATTGTGGTGCACAGTGAACTGTTTCCCAGTCTGATCTAAAAACAAAATGAACAAACAATTTAAGAGATCTGATTGAGACTTAATCTTCTAAAAGGACTCTATGTCTGTACATTAAACTATATACAAAATTTTGCCTTGCAGTCTAATTAGAAACCATGGGTAATATTTAACATGTCTGTTATATTCAATGATACATCTATCCAATATATTTTGCCCAACTTTCCATATTAGTTTTATTGTTTTATTTATTTTTTTGACTCCTGATAGTACCTTCTCCTCTGGGTCTTGTCTTGAGTTGAAATGAGCTATTATTAGATCCACTGCTAAACTCACAGCTTTCAACATACCTGCAGAAAAACAGAAAGAAATGAGAGGGATGGGAGTGAGTTGGAGATTCAAATGAATTCTGTAAAAACACATTCTGCTGATAAACAGTGTTTTTGATCCCTCAACATTCGGCCTGATGCTTTGTAAAGGAATTTAAGACTTAATATTTACACAATGCAAATTTAAAATGCTGTATTCTTAGGTAATTATCTCAATCCCTCAAGGACACAAACAACTGTAAATGAAGTCTGCTAAATGAATAAATGTAAATGTAAGATATGTGAACCATAATAAAAAAATCAACATATTTTACTACACACAGTTCTGCTCACATTGAAACACACATACAAGCGTGCCGAGTGTGTTAGCCAATCCAAGGCAGTGAGAGTTAAAAGTAGGTCACATTTTCCCCTTCAGGGAAGCAGAGGCAATGCTGCAGAGATCCACGCTGAATCATTCTGTAGCAGAATGGATTTTTGCCTTCAATGGCAGTCAATTGTACTTCAGTGTTTTCTGCATTTGGAATTCCTAAGCAGCACAAGTTACTGTAGAAATTTTCATATTCACATAAGTCTCCATACATATGGGCACATTGCTTTTCTGAATAACAAAAACAGAACATTATATATTGGAAATTGATGATAATAATCATGTAATAATGTAAGATGGGTGTTTAGTCAAAAATATATGAAGAATATTTATCATCTCACTTCTCTTGTGCAGAAGATCAATTAAAAGAATATCTGAAGGGGCTTCTGGGGAAAGGCAGAACTCGTCAGGCGGTCTGTCAGTCATAGAGAATGAGTCACTGTGTTGACGCTCCCTCAAAACACCTGCAGAGTTAAGGAAGCATGCATAAAAGGTTTAAAAGATGCATAAAAGATGCACAAAGGTTTTACGCACAAACATCCACATCATTACAGTAAGTGAATGGAAACAATAACATGATTTGAGATTCAATGACACTTACAAGGTGATCTCATTGGCCCAAAGATGTTGTGAGCACTGGTCTTGGGTTCTTCATTGGTGCAAACCTGTGATGCAGCTTCAAGAGGCCAAAGGTATTTTTGTCCAGTTAGAGAGATGAGGGAGGAGATAGAGGTCAAGGAGGTGACTGATGTAATGGCAGGTGAGGAGCTTTGATGTAAAGGGTGGGATGCATCCAGAGGGCCTATAGTCTCCTCTATAGTTACTGGTGGAGTCTGAGTCTTAACAAGAGGCACCTGCGGGAGAAGACAGTTGTGAGAAGACTGTTTTCCAGACCAGGATTGTTTTTGACTTTGACTTGAGCAGGCCTTTGGACTCCCCTCTGTTTGCTCTGGGCTTTGAGGGTTTCTTGGTCTCATATTTTGATTCATATGTGGATTTCTGTTCATCAAGTCCTGATGAATAAGCCCTAACATTGTGCTGGGCTGGGTACAATGGGGGCGATTATGGGGCAAAATAGGACTTGATGTGCAGGTGGAACAACTGTCTGAACTGGTAGCTGCCTCCATGTGAATGGTAGAAGAACTCCAGAGAGGAGAGGGTTGTACATGGTGCGGATGTACCTTGCTTTTGCAAGGAGCTTTAGATGGACCAGCCTTAGTGTACTTGTGGCTCATATACTGATTGAGAAGAGATCCAAGAGTCTTGCTCTGTTGTTTTCCTGAGGGTGCCTGAAGCACAAAGGGTTGAATGGGGAGAAAGGTGGGCCTTTGTGCTTTTGTGTATCGCACAACTTCTGAGGATGAAGCACATGCACCTGTAGACACAAGAATTTTTTGGGGGAAAATCATTGTGGTTTTTCTATAAAACAAAGAACGGAATAAACAAAATATTAAGGGCTTTCTAGTTTTTTTTACCTTCTGGATTGGACTGATTACTGCTGTCAGCACTCATGGACTCTGCTGCCATCTCTGAATCATACTGTTTCTGAATGGAGGAGAGATTATGGATAAAGTGTGAGCCTGATGGATCCTCTATGCTCTTTTTCATAGATGATTCTCCATTTCCCTTCTTACATCGGACAATTTCTGCAAAAGAGGTGGCGTGTTTCCTAGATACAGGTGAAGATACATTTGTGTCTAAATGGCAGGGACAGCTGTTTTGCAGGGCTCCCAGCTTCGGTAAGGCAGAGCATTTCTGGCTGCCAGTCCAGCTCTGAGACTGAGGAGTCTTTGTATAATTCCAACTACCATGTTCTCTTGAAGCGGACTGACAAGTTTTTATGTCTGTCATCCAATCTTTTGTTCTTTTAGATTGGTCCTTCTTCTTCCCTTCATCACCCTGGAAAAGTTGGAAAATGTGTAGTTTCACTCGGTAGATGTAAATTATACATAAAGATCAAATAATTTGGCTATAAAGGACAGTATATATGTTACAACACATTAATCCCTTAATCAAACCCTGAAACTAGAAAATTACCTATAGGTATGGTATGACAATGGATTAAATACCTGGTGTTCACTTTGGTCAACCTTTGGCTTCTTCTTTTCATCTCGCACTGAATGTCCAAAAAGGAAATATTCTGGAGGTGGAGAACAGCTTCCATGGCTTTGAGTCTCAGAGAAACTGGTCAAAGAGGACCAGGGTGGGCTGGGTGAAGACTGGGATGATAGGTCACATGTCACCAGTTTATAGTAATTCTGGGTGGAACCTGCTAACCGTGCCTGACTCTGCAGACACATGGTGAGGTCAGAAATGTCCATCGATGGGAAACCATCAGAGTTGGATGGAAACATGTTGCAGTTTGGATCACTGCTGTGAGATGACCAGCTCGGCAAAGGGTTTGAACTGTCTTGTAACATTGAACCTGATCCATGAACCGGACTATCTAAGCTAAGTGGAGTTGCAGGAACTGCATTGTTGGTTTTGTTGTATATGGCACTAAAGTTAACTAGTACTCCATCTGAGCTATTACATGAAGAGTCATTGATATAGTCTGTTTGGTTTTGAGTAAAGGATTCAATAAGATTTTCAGTTGGAGCCCAGCTTCCAGGTTCCTCTAGAGTTTGCTTGCTAAAGTCTTCCACATCACCCCAATCCTGTTCATCACATTCCATTAATACAGGGGTTCCTTTACTTTCACCGCATGTATCAAGCTCCCTCCCTTGTTCTTTGTTTTCTTTGGCTTGGCTAAAAGTATTCATATTACATTGAGTCACATTTCCTTGTAGTTGAAGGGATGACCCCTCATAGTACTTTTGCAAGTTGTCTCCCTCCTCATCCTCATCCTCTTCATCTTCATTCACTTCTGATTCAGGGATGAAGAGGTTTTGCAATCTGGGATTACCTCTGCGATATGATGGCTCTTTATTTAGTTGAGGACTGGTTGATGGAGAGTTCTCTGACAAAACACAAAGCATTGGGAACGATTTATATCCTCTAGAATTTTCAGTCCCCTTCTTGTCTGCTGTTTCTGTTGAACTTGACTTGCTTGTGTGGCTAAGACTGCCATAGTCAAGAACTTCCCTCGGCAGATCTCCTCTCTCGGGTAGGGATATACTGTGGGTTAAATTCAGAGAGCGTGACTGCCTAGATGTCTGTGCCAAGTTATGTAGGTGCCACCCAACAGACTGGCCATGGATGTGGCACACAATCAGAGTTTCTCCTGACTTTGGGGAGACATCCATTTTCTAAGCACAGCACTTCAAAGCATCAGTCCTTGCATGGCAGGCTGGTTTAGTGACAAAAACAGTGAATGCAAAGCTCAGTGTCTGCATTTTTATTGGTTTCAAGCTAGAATCTAATGGAGAAAATAAGCATTCAGTGGATTAGCTATAGTAATGCTTTCATATAAATCATGACTCCATACTTTACCAAACTTAAAGGGTTCACCCAAAAATTAAAATCCTGTCATTATTTACTCGTTCCATGTTGTTCCAAACCGGTAAAACTTTCATTCCTCTTTGAAGGTTAATCCACTCGAGTCACATGGATTACTTGAACGATGTCTTTACTACCTTTCTGGGGCTTGAAAGTGGTACTTGTGTAGCTGTCAATGGAGGGACAAAAAGCATTCATATTTCATCAAAAAGATCTTCATTTGTGTTCCGTAGATGAATGAAAGTCTTGCAGGTTAGGAACAACATGAGGATGAGTAATTAACAACATCATTTTCATTTTTGGGCGAACTAACCCTTTAAAATCCAATTTTCCATATAAACCATTAAATCACACAGATTTGCTTGTATCTTAATGGGTGCATCCCAATAACCATAGAAGTTTTTTAATGAGAGTATTTGTAATTACAATAGATTAACTCCATCCACTTCATTACCACTTCATTGCCTTATATATCCCAGATCGGTCATAAAAACAATGGCAAAAACAAAAGCATGTTTTTTTTTCATTTCTTTGTGAGAACCATGTATTGAGTTAAGTTGTTTCCATACAAATTTTATTTTCTATCCCCTAACCCCAAAACATTATTTATTACATTTGTTAATCTGGATTCCTCACAGGAACCGTTGGCTAGACCCCATATTAAACCTGAACACACACATACACACATTTACTTACACTCTCTAAACGAAGAGAGTATAGATTTGTCATTTTGCAATTATAAATCCTACAGACTAATCCTTAAAAAAACTATTGAGATTGTAAAACATCATTATGTAACTTTTGATTTATAAATAATCTTTCAGAATGTCTCAAAAAGAAAAATGTCACATTTTGCTAACTTATGGTGATACTTTTGTCCCCAAATAGCTTAGTAAAATGAACACTGTTATATAAAAGATACTCAACAATATATTTGTCATTTTAGCTATGCTCTTAAGATCTTTCTTCAAATTCCAACTAGAATTCTATGTTAAAGTAACAGTAAATTAGGACCCTGTGGTCAGGCTGTTAGTATGGGGCAACTACATCAACTCACCCAGCCGTAAAGCTCCATCAATCCGAGAGCCAGCACATTATCACTCTCATTCTGTCTGCACAGTAACTGGAGCAAACACACTGCATGATCACAACATACTGCTCTACATCCACTCAGCAGAGACTAAGCAAAGAAAAATAAAACATGAAAAGATAGGAAACGGGTAACGTCCCTCTTGTAGTTCCTCTTTTGTCACACTTCTTTCTGCTCGCTCTGCACTCCTCACAGCTCATCTGTTCCTCATACCTCCCCTCCTCCCCCCGTACAGTGGTTTTGAGCCCCACAGTCCTATAGCAACAGCATCACAGACCCCACTGAGCATGCTCAGTGCTTTGTTGTTGAGGGATCATATTTGAGGGGATGGCAGATTTGCCTCTGCTCTCAGATTGAACACTGACTCATAGAAGACTTTTCTAAAATTGAGATCCTCAATGAGAAACTAATGTTTTAAAATTAAGCAGATCTCTCACATAGAAAATATAATGGTCGAAACCCCATTTTTTCAAGAGGCTTAAAGGAATAGGTCACATAGAAAGGAAATTCTGTCATTATTTACTCACCTTCATTTAATTCCAAACCACTTTCTTTCTACCGTGGAATTCGAGAGATGTTTTGTAGACTGTGCTGGTTGCTCTTTTCCATGCAATTACAATGGCGACTGGAGCCTCAAAAAAGACAGAAAAGCATTATAAAAGTGGTCCTTTAGACTCAGGCAGATCTTCCAAATTGAAGAACAAGTCATCATTTATTGATATTCATTGAGCTGTTAACTGCTGCGACAGGAGTTATTTATGATTCTTAAAAGATTAATTTTGTAATTTGGGTGAACCAATCTTTTACATGAAGGAGCTGTTCAGTATTATACAGTACTTATCTTTGAGGTAAGTTACAGAAAAAATTGGCTGCCACAATAATCATCTGTTTCTGGTTGTCCTCATCCACCCCACGTCACTAATGAGTTGAAGACTTGCCTTTGATGACACATGGATATGGATAAACTCACAAACATTTGGTGTAGGAAAAGGTGGCTAAATCCCGTCGCCTGAATGCTCTCTCAGTTCAACAACCCATTGGGGAAAAGCTCATATTTGTATCTACCATACACATGGTAAACAACAACAAGCTCATCAGTTTATATATCAAAAAGCTTACTGGCTTTTCTGTTAATCTACTGACCTAAATCAGTAGAACTATAAGATGCCTCAAAAATATTTGTTTATGCCACTGTTTCTAATCAAGAGCAGCTGTAGATAGCATATACTAAATTATGCATATACACAAATGTATTGGTCACATGGTAGAAGCTAAAATATGCTAAAGGAAAATCTGAATAGTATAATAACTAACTGTACAGTAAATATAATGATCTGCATGTAATGCTTTGCATAGGTTGACGAGTACACATCATTCAGTGCTCCATTAGGACAAGTGACCTGTCACTCAAACCTCCTCTATATTTTCATCAAGCTCATCCGGTGCACTCAAGCAGAAAACAAAGACAAAAAAAGAGCCTTGTTTTTCCAGGGGAAGTCTTGTAGTCATTTTGTGTAGATATAGATATGGACATGAACGCAAGCCAGGAAATGACTGAGGCATCTAACCCCCAATTGCTCCCCATTGCTCTGGGTTTGTTTGTCCACGGTTTGCAGTGTGTGTGTGTTCACTACTCACTACTCCAAATGTGTGTGCACTAACTTGGATGGGTTAAATGCAGAGGACAAATTCTGAGTATTGGTTACCATACTTGGCCTTCACATGTCACTTTTACTTACACTTAATGATCAATGAATTTGAATGAATTGCTTAAAATGTTTTGTTCCATAAATGCATTGAGCTCAGTACTGTGCATATATTACTACAATACACTAATAAAATAGATTTCGGTAAATAAAACAAATACAAAAGTATTTTCTCAAAGTTTATTGCATATCACTAATCAAGGCACATTTGTAGCTTTGTATAAAACATGATAAAGTAGAATGTCAAACAATACATTTTGGAGACCATTTCAAATATTAATATTACAAAAACAACAAAAACATACAAAACATCTACAAAATTTTCATACACAATTATAGCACTTGAAATCTGCTTATATGAAGCTCTTATTGAATAATCTCTAGGCCTTTTTTATGTGTGGACAGACTAACAGCAAGATAACAAGAACAGCAAAATTCTAATGTCTTAAAAATGGTTTAAAATATATATTCGTATGTCCTCTGGTCTTAATAGGAACCATATAGGTGATTTGAAGTGTTTCAAAGTGTTGTTTTAAGTGCAAGTTTTATGACATGATTTTCAGCAGCTAAAAACAGCCTTTTACTTATTCAAAGCTTCACTTCATCTCACTCATTCCATATTTTTAAGCCCTGCTAAGAATACTTCTCCAAATACTCCTTCATTATGCAATATTAAAACTTGCCGAAGCTTGAAGGTACGTCCTCACAAGTAAATATGCAATAGAATAAGCGCCTTTAGGGGCTCTGAGTCTCCTCGAGTATGGTTCGATACGTCTGGGGTATGCTATCAGCCACCGGTGTCTCACTATGGGAGAAAAGAGCCGGTCTGGTCTTAACTGGTATACGCAGGAAGCGTCCAGAGGTGACAAGGTCTCCATAACCACGGGCATGAGAGAAAGCATAACCAGATCGCCGTGTGCTGATTCGTCTCCGGGGGAATTTGCGAGGCTGCGGCGCAGGGACAGCTTCGGCCTGTCTGACTTTATGTCGCACCTGTAGAGCGGAAGATGGATATAAGAAGAAAATATACAGAGAGTGGAAAGGAAAGAATATCATTAGTAATGAAGAAGCAGAAAGAAGAAAAAAATGAATGATTCCTGCTCATGAGATTATGACCCCACTGATTGTGGATTCCCGAAATAACCTTGACATTACGCCTCAGCATGAAGCCGCCGTGCCACTGCATCCCACAGCTCTGACTCACTCTACACATGCGTTCTACTCATAAAGGGAGGACGATCTCACATTGTCATCCTGTACTGAGTATTGGAGCATTGCCTGAGAGAGTTTGAATGTGCTTTTAGAACAGAACTACTTTAAATTTTAAACATCAGGGCTTGACATTAACTTTTTTGCTCACCAGCCACTGTGGTTACTAGCCACTCAACTTTTCACTGGCCACAATTTTGACATCGATACCATAAGGGAAAAACTGCCATATAGATATTTTTTAAATGATCTCATAATTTGGCTTAATTAATTATTTTATTATAATTAGGCAGCTGTCACTTTAAGGCCTAATGCCTGGATCCATTATACTGTTACATGTCTGTTTTCTTTCTCAGCTGTTTACGTTCACTTAAGACATAACTGACTGTGTTTTCGTGAATACTCACCAAGACGGGCATTTTGACATTATTTTGTGTGTATTTGTCTGTTTAAGTGCAATAAGCAGCGAAAAAACAACAACTAAATTTAGTACTTAAAGGCGGCTTTATTTGCATGCATTTTTGGTGTGAGCACAAAATCTATGGGAATTAGTAAAATTATGCGCGATCCACGCTGAAATTCAAGCCATCACACAATACTTTAAAAAAAAGTTTTGTAGGTTCATAATTGCAATGTTGTAGTCAAGACTAAGACCAGAGGAGTTCTTGAGTCTAATTCACCCTTCACCGGGAGTTTGATTGACAGGCGATCCGACCAATCGTAATCCGCTATCCACCGAATCTGTCATTTTGTCAGACAAAGCAGTCAGGAGAGCTAGTAGATTAACGTCGGTGGACTTGAACTTTAAAAATGGTGTGTACTTGTCTTTCCGCGGTTGAAACAACATTCCTTCTGATGTTCATTCATGTTTATTTGATGCTATAAATGAACTAGAAGGAAGAGATGATCGGTTCACGAGCAGCTTTAACTGAGGCTCTAAAGCGATCTGTCAGACACATTAAAGAGCCACAAAACGGTATGTATTGTTTCAATTTCTTTCAAAAAAGACAAAATTTGAAAGTTGAGACTTTGTTTCATATCAATAGTAACCTGGTCTGTCCCGTCTGTCAGCGTGTTGTCAGTGTCCTCTCTGCTCCGCGATGTATTTTTCACTGCGTGAGAACATGATGTGTGGCGTGAGAGAGCCACGGCTTGTCAGACTTAGCAACAATAACTGAAGAGAGAGTCTTTACGAACCGTCAATTGTTTAAGAGCCCATGACAATATGGTCTCGCACTATGGTATCGAGAACAACAATGATAAATTGTATTACTGAAGGAAATTGTATTACTGAAGGAACTGGTTGAATCACCCACCTTGTCGTTGATAGTGGGCTTGAGTTGGATGAAGAGGAACCGTTTTGCCACCACAGGCAGCGAGCACAATATGGTGGTCAGAAAGATGGTCAGCCACACGTTCGGCTGGTTTAGGGAGTTTCTTGCAGTGCCTGAGAAAGATTGAGTCATTTGGAGCCGTTTAAAACACACACAAACAGCAGGAGATAAGTAGATGTGTAGGAGGGAGGGACACTCACCAATGAAAGGAACAAAGGACGTGAAGATCAAGTACATGCCGTTGCTGTACATGGTGAAGGTGACAGCAAAATACACAGACAGACTGCCCCACAGGAAGAACTGATTCACTGCTGTCCAATAGTACGTTTCCAAACCCAGCTTAAACACACATAAACATGGTGTTAATATTCATGAGAACATGTACACTACCATTCTACATTTGGGGTCAGTAAGGGTTTTTTTTTTGGAGGGGGGGGGTAATACTTTTATTCAGCAAGGATGCATTAAATTGATTAAAAGTAACATTAAAGATGTTTATAATGTTACAAAACATTTCTATTTCACAAAATGCACCTTTGAACTATCAACTCATCTAAGAAAAATGTCTCATGGACGGTTTCCACAAAAATATTAAGCAGCACAACTGTGTTCAACAGTGATGATAATAAATGTTTCTTGAGCAGCAACACTGAATGATGCTGAAAATTCAGCTTTGATCACAGGAATAAATTACATTTTCAATTATATAAAAATAGAAAACAGTTATTTTAAATTGCAATAATATTTCATTTTTTTATTGTATTTTGATTAAAATATATATAAATGCAGCCTTGTTGAGCAATAGAGAACTCTTTCAAAAACATCTAAAATCGACCCCAAACGATTTTTTTGAATGGTAGTGTATAGAGTACAGTGACCTTATTACTATTTGGATTCTCAAGCCACACTAAGATAATTTATGAAATAATATACAAACACATTTGTTTAGTAAAACATTTCACAAAAAGTAATTGTTAGGTTCCCAAAAATAAGCAAATAATTTTGGGGTCACTATATACTGGGTAGTATATACACTATATACTATATACACATACTGGGGTCACAGTATGTTCCCAATATAAACTGATGCAATGCATTGCTTAAATGTGCAACGATAAATTTTTTCATCGATCAAACTTTGGAGTATAAGACATGAATATGCGTAAATAACTGTTGTGATTTTTTTTTTAACGTTTTTTGTATAGTGTTGAATGAGAATTTACCTGCACACTGACGGCAATGAGCAGGCAGGTTTGCGCCAGCAGGGCGAAGGACTGATAATCTGCGATGTCTTTGCCATCATCTCTGACGGTGTCACACATGGCTGCCCAGGGGACGAAGAAGAGGATGAGTGAGCTGTAGCAGCTGTGCAGCAGGATCCTCGCGAAGGCCATCTTACTGAAATACTGGTTCAGCTGTCCCGGAGCGTACAGCTGGGGGTACTGGAAACTCCAGCGGTCATTTACGTCCTACACACGCACACATGTTCATGAATGAATTTACTTTCAATGTAGCATGCTAATCCAGGGGTGGGGTATATTGATATACTGTATGATGACATACTTGATCAAAGAGACTGAGTCCAATAACAGGTAAAGCCGTATACACCAGGTTGTAGAGCGTAATGAACCACTCATCATACACAGTCTATGGAAAGAGCAGAACACACACACAAAAATAGAATGTATGCTAAAATATTCTGAAATTCATGTAATAAAATTTTCAATTCACACTTTAACTCAAATTGTTTTGCTGATAATGTAAATTTATTTTATTTGTATGATATGCATAATTATTATGTGTATAATTTTATACATATACTACCGTTCAAAAGTTTGGGGTCACCCAAACAATTTTGTGTTTTCCTGAAAAGTCACACTTATTCACCACCATACGTTGTGAAATGAATAGAAAATAGAGTCAAGACATTGACAAGGTTAGAAATAATGATTTGTATTTGAAATAAGATTTTTTTTTACATCAAACTTTGCTTTCGTCAAAGAATCCTGTATTTGCAGCAATTACAGCATTGCAGACCTTTGGCATTCTAGCTGTTAATTTGTTGAGGTAATCTGGAGAAATTGCACCCCACGCTTCCAGTAGCAGCTCCCACAAGTTGAATTGGTTGGATGGGCACTTCTTGCGTACCATAAGGTCAAGCTGCTCCCACAAAAGCTCAATGGGGTTCAGATCTGGTGACTGCGCTGGCCACTCCATTACCGATAGAATACCAGCTGCCTGCTTCTGCTCTAAATAGTTCTTGCACAATTTGGAGGTGTGTTTAGGGTTCATCTTTTCATTTGTTCTGCATCTCACAAACGTTCTTCTTTGTGATCCAAACAACTCAAACTTGGATTCATCCGACCACAACACTTTTTTCCAGTCTTCCTCTGTCCAATGTCTGTGTTCTTTTGCCCATCTTAATCTTTTTCTTTTATTGGCCAGTCTCAGATATGGCTTTTTCTTTGCCACTCTGCCCTGAAGCCCAGAATCCCGCAGCCGCCTCTTCACTGTAGATGTTGACACTGGTGTTTTGCGGGTACTATTTAATGAAGATGCCAGTTGGGGACCTGTAAGGCCGCTGTTTCTCAAACTAGAGACTCTAATGTAATTATCTTCTTGCTCAGTTGTGCAACGCGGCCTCCCAGTTCTTTTTCTACTCTGGTTAGAGCCGGTTTGTGCTGTCCTCTGAAGGGAGTAGTACACACCGTTGTAGTAAATCTTCAATTTCTTAGCAATTTCTCGCATGGAATAGCCTTCATTTCTAAGAACAAGAATAGACTGCCGAGTTTCAGATGAAAGTTCTCTTTTTCTGGCCATTTTGAGCGTTTAATTGACCCCACAAATGTGATGCTCCAGAAACTCAATCTGCTCAAAAGAAAGTCAGTTTTGTAGCTTCTGTAACGACCTAAACTGTTTTCAGATGTGTGAACATGATTGCACAAGGGTTTTCTTATAATCAATTAGCCTTCTGAGCCAATGAGCAAAAACATTGTACCATTAGAACACTGGAGTGATAGTTGCTGGAAATCGGCCTCTATACACCTATGTAGATATTGCACCAAAAACCACACATTTGCAGCTAGAATAGTCATTTACCACATTAGCAATGTATAGAGTGTATTTCTTTAAAGTTAAGACTAGTTTAAAGTTATCTTAATTGAAAAGTACAGTGCTTTTCCTTCAAAAATATGGACATTTCAATGTGACCCCAAACTATTGAACGGTAGTGTATGTCATATTATAATGTATCATTTATAATTATTTGTACTTAAATGAACTTAATTATACAACAAATACACTTTAGAAATGTAAATGTAATATAAAAAAAAGCATTTAACTTGGACAGTACAATATATAGAATATAATTTTAAAGTTATCAAATATTGTACACAGAATTACTGAACTGAAATTAAACTCAATATTCACTAAAAATCTGTAGATTTTGGAACAAATGGTAGGAAGAGTGTACATTTCGGCAGCGCTATGTCAATAGTCTCAAAGTGACCAAACATCATCAACTGTGTCACTAACTGTAGTACAACCAAATTCATGTGATATCATTTTAAAGATTTCCATCTCACCTGTGCAGAGAAGCCACAGAAGAAGCCGTACCAGAAGTGGACGAATGTGAAAGTGAAATTCTTGTAGAAGAAGTAGCGCAGGAACTTGCACATGCGCAGATAGGACCAGCGGCCGTGTACCAACAGGAGGCGCTGGAGGTAACGGAACTGGGCGAAGGAGAAGTCACTGGAGAGAACCGCCTGCATGCCCTCCTGACCACTAATGCCAACGCCAATATGGGCAGCTATTGAGGTCATGAGGAGTTGAAAGATTGTAAATGTTTTTGAACAGACAAGGTTGGTAAGTGATTTTAGCATACTAGTCGCAAGTTTATACATATTCTGTTTATGGGTTAACTTTCCCAGTTTTGTCACTGACCCATTGTTTCTTATGAGTGCATAATCTTACTCTTGCCAGATTACTTGATGTCTTTTACACTCATGCCATCTCTCTTTGTGAGAAACACTCACTTTTAATCATGCTGACGTCATTGGCTCCATCTCCAATAGCTAGAGTCACAGCTTTCTTGTGCTTCTTGACAAGTTCCACCACTTGAGCTTTCTGAAGAGGGGTAACTCTGCAACAGATTACCGCTTGGCACATACATGCAGTTCTCAAGAGCTCCAACTCCATCTCCTTCTGCAGAGCAAACGCCTGGGCACAGAATATTGGGATACACAAGGATTAAAAACAGTTTCTACTAATCAACTGTTGTGTTTTATTGAAGTTATGAGGAATGGATCCTCTTTTCAATAAATAAACCAAGGTCAGATTTCTCTTACCAGACTGTGGCCGTTGATTACCAGTCCGTACTCCCCATCAACCTTCTCGTCTTCAATCACCTGAGATTTTTTACCCAGAAATCTGCTCTTCTCAATGGGTGGCTCATCCCCTGATTCTGGTGTCATCTTTTTCCTGGCATTCCTGAACATAGAGTGTGGATCACTTAATTTCAAATGTTATCCATTTGAAGTGGTTTAGAGCAGGGGTGTCCAAACCCGGTCATGGAGGGCCGATGTCCTGCAGAGTTTAGTTCCAACTTGCCTCAACACACATGCCTGAAAGTTTCTAGTATGTTTAGGAAGAGCTTGATTAACTGCTTCAGGGGTGTTTAATTGGGGTTGGAGCTGAACAGGACAGTGGCCCTCCAGGAGCAGGACTGGACACCCCTGGTTTAGAGAGAGATAGAGAGGTGAAACTCACACAAGCTCCTTTCGCACTTCCTCTGCTGTGTTGGCAGCCACTATGAAGATCTCTTTCATTTCCTCTCGGAGCATATTACAAGAGTAACCAATGTTCTCAGCCGTCTCTGTGGGACGTAGCAATAGTTTGCATAATGAGCGGATGGAACCAGTGTGGAATAAGCTGATATTTTGAGAAGTTTAAAATGCCATTATTAAAAGCTAAATTTGTGTAAATGTATAAGTTGACTCACCTTGTTTGTCTCCTGTCAGCACCCAGATTTTGATGTCAGCTTTGGCGAGTTGCTCAATGGTCTGAGGCACTCCATCTTGAAGTTTATCTTCAACTGCAGAAGCACCAAGGAGCTGAACGCACATATAAACACACTTAAACAAGAATAAATACTCAGAAATAAGAGAAATCCCATTGGCTAACATTGAAGGAGGGACATCTAGAGAAGCAAACAACCTAGCAATGCTTTAGCATTATGTGTTATGGTGATTTTACCAGCAAATCCTTCTCGATCTCTTCATAAATAGCATCCAGTTTTTCCTCGCGGTCATCCATTGATGTGCTGGCCTCATGATGTCGCTCTCTCCATTCCTCAAACTTGTCTTCATCTAAGTCCTTATAGGCCAAAGCCAGTGTCCTCAGACCCTCTCCAGCATATTCCTGTGTTAGTCAAACATGAGCAACTCACACAGACACTCAACACAGTCTCATGGAAACACAAATGTAACTCACGTTAAGGTGTTCTGTGGTGACCTCCATGAGTTTGGAGGACGATGGATGCAGCCTCTCGTAGATAATTGTGTCGGCTCCCTTACAGTACAGTGTCAGCTTGCCCTCTGGATTACGAACTGAAGAAACACACATATACTAGACGATATTTTACTGGAGATTCAGAATGTTTTGCTGTACCTCCAAATCTCTCAAGTCTCACCTATAACAGACATCCTCTTGCGGACGTTGTTGAAGTCCAGCACTGCCAGAAGCTTGTAGGTGGTGGGCACTCCCATCTCCACCACAGAAATGGTCTCTGGGGTACGAGAACGAAACACGAACCCAAAATTCCTTGCTGCGGTGACCAGAGCCCCCTCATCTGGAGACTGAGCCTGGTAAAATAGCTCTCCTGGGGAGAAAGAGAGAGTTCAGAGGCCAGTCTTTATTTATTATATGTTATTCAAATTTCATTTGAATGTGGATGGATGGACATGAAATTCAATAATTGTTTCTTAAGAAATGTACTATACATTTAGTTATTATAATGATTATATTTGATTATTAATTTTCATTATTGATGCATACAATTGTCATTGTCAGAGACATTCATAAATTGGTATTACACAAATACAGAAAATACAGGGGTTGGACAATGAAACTGAAACACTGGCAAATGTAGTGTTGGAGGTTTCACGCCTATATATGCGCAGCCTGGTGGCCAGTCTTCACTGATTTTACATTCCATCAGTAAGAGCATCAAATAATAGAATCCAAACAACATAATGGGAGACCTATCAGAGTTCAAAAGAGGACAAATTGTTGGTGCACATCTCGCTGGCTCATCTGTGACCAAGACAGCAACTTTGTGGTGTAACAAGACCTATGGTATCCAGGGTAATGTCGGCATACCACCACATACTGTAGGACTAACCACATCCAACAGGAGTAACTAATGCAAGAGGAAGCAATCTGAAAGGGATGTATAGGTACTAGTCCAGATTCTCCTGTTTCCACCAAAACTGTATTCACTGTCGGGCTGCTATAGCCAAACCTTTGGTCACTCGTGCCAATGCCAAATGTCAGTTTCATTGGTGCCAACATTGCAAATCTTGGGCTGTGGACAACGTGCAACATATATTGTTCTCTGATGAGTTCACCTTCACTGTCTTTCCCACATCCGTGAGAGTTACTGTGTGGAGAAGCTTAACACCGGACTGTTGCTGTCAGAGTGAAGCACGGGATGGATCAGGGATGGTTTGGGATGCAATATCATGGCATTCCCAACTCTGCTTGATGGACAAGGCACTGCCAAGACCTACCGAACCATTCTGGTGGACCATGTGCACCTAATTCAAGCATTTTACCCTGAAGGAGGTGCCATGTATCAGCATGATAATCCACCAATACACACAGCAAGACTTGTGACAGAATGGTTTGATGAACAAAAATGAAGTTGAACATCTCCCATGGCCTGCAAAGTCACCAGATCTAAATATTTTTGAGTCACTTTGGAGGAACAAGTCAGAAAATGTTTTCTTCCAACAGCATCACATGGTGACCTGGCCACTGTTCTGGAAGAGGAATATCTCAAAATCTCTGTGAAGGACTTATCTGTCATTCCCAAGATGATTTGATGCTGTATTGGCCACAAAAAGGAGACTTTACACCATACTAATAAATGATTGTGGTCTAAAACCAGGTGTTTCAGTTTCATTGTCCAACCCCTTGTAACATCTGGACTAATCAGACACACACAAATTATTCATTATATTTAATGAATAATCTGGCAAACTCACTCTCCAAACAAAGGTCTATGAAACTTCCCCCCAAAACTAACATCCCAAATGAAGCTAACACACTGGCAGAACCCGGTGTCCAGGACACATTAACACTGATGAGACTTTTTACGACCCCAAAAGGAATTTGCAGAGAGTTGTGATTCACTTAATCCTTGCTGAGAAGGAGAAATAAACCCTTTTAATCCTATATATTCTATATATAACCACTTGAGAAATGTATAAACATGTAGGCCTATTTAATTTTCCCATTCTCATGATTTTCCTTTTATCATGGATTTTCCTATTAATGTTTCAGACTTGCATTATTATTATGAGAAATTGACTCCGCCTAGAACTTTAATGCTTCACCAAACTCAGCTCAGACCTTCAGACTGGCCTGACTCGCTAATATCTTTTCCAACTGGTCAGACTTACTTTCCCAAAAAATCCATTGACTTGCGTTATCTGAGCAATGAAGGTCATATTAATGCTGTCCACTAGAGGGGGCGACAGGATAACACGTCTTTTCTACTCTCTTTTCCTGTTTGCATCAGTTTAAATTATAAATAAATGCATGAATTTCATCCATAAATAGGCCATATCTTTGTATGAGAACAAGCTTTACACTTCAAGCTGTACAACTAATTAAAACTTGAACTTACTTAAAAGTTTGCCACTCAGTTTCTTTTAAGATATTGTTATTCACACTGGTTTTTACATTTAATGTTTGTCCATCTGGAACTTTTATTTGTCATGAGCTCTATATTTTAAGATGTACTAGAAAAAATATGATTCATCAACAACACAAACTCTGTTTTTATTCGGCACATTTGTTTTCCTTTCAAGGCTATGGACTACAAGTTATCCTGCTTTTTTGCCATGGCTTGCCACACTGCCTAGTATAAACAATATTTTCTCCACATGAGATGTTTAAAAAACCTGCATTTAGTTTGTGTGAAGACGAGCGCATATTTTACAAAGGTTCCAGTTCTGTTTAGGCGATATAGTTTGTAATGCTTGTTTGTTCCTAAATTTATAAAGGCACATTGAAACTTACCTGTCTGACTGTCTAACTGCTGTCTAAAAACTTGAATGCAATCATTTATGCACAAATATAGCTTAAATAACGGTTTAAAAAACGTGGTCTGCTATATTTCTGTCATAGCTACTGTGGTTCACATTAAATGGGTCGCTTGCGAGTCGCAGCAGCACGAATTACGTGACCAGCAACATATTTCTGCTTCAAATATTGTGCGTTGTTAACAGTGAGAGGTGGTTTCAGACATTATTTATTAAAGTCAGTGCCGCACTCGTACTGACTCTTATTCTGCCTGACAGAAAGAAAAGCTCGTGCCTAAGCCGAAGCGTTTGACCAATCAGATGAAAGGGACGTTTCAGCGCCGGCCACGTGTGCGAATGAAATATCGAAGCCATAAACCGATTTGTAAACCACAAACGAAAAATCAAGGCCAAATCAGAGAATGTCTAACATGGACGTGCTTTGGCCAAATCTCATTTTTCGTTTTTTAAACTAAAACATAAAACGAATAAACGAGCAGGTTTTAATTTCTTGTTATTCATAGCTGTCAACATTGCACATTGAAAATAAGAGAGATTTCCCGGAATCCATCCCAAAATAAGGGATTGTTTTTACACGATTCTTACCCACAAACTGTTTTAAAAAGCACTAATCATTAACAGTCTAAAGAGTTTATAACTACACAATATATGTTAAAGAATGACAGACCAATGGATATTTTAAAGTGCTTTATTTATGAACAAAGTAAACATTGCTTCTCTCGCACGCTTGTGTTTCAGTGATTTGTCGTGCTGCGAAAGTCGTTTTCCCCTCCATGACCAACACTGAAATTACAACGACAAATTTGGCAGTAGGCATAATTTGGACCTATGTGGCTGCTTGTCAGGTAGTGGAAGGTGGTCTCCCATTTACTCAAATATCGGCATAATGTCCTGGGTTTTAGTTGGTGGTTAATTCTGTGATTTTGGCCGTCGGCGTCCTCCTGATCCATCTCACACATCACACTCATCTACTCTACTCTCCTTGAAGTTCAGACTTCCCGCTAGTTTTTCCCTCTTCCTCAAATACATATACTGGAGTCCCTAATCATGTGGATTTTGACTACTTGCTCTTAATAGTAGTCTACTTAGTAGTTCTATGATTGATTATTAATATTTCTTTAGAGCTAATTTGCTACACCCTCTATATTTAAAACACAGCATTAAAAATGAATGCAATCTGTGTGTAAATATTTGAGAATCCATTGGGAATAGCTAATAGTGATGTAGAGCATGCACTAGATGGCACTCACCTTCTGTTTTTTCCTCAGCCATGACAGTGTGGCAGAGCGCCAGCAGACGGAAGAAGGCCCGGACCTCTGCAGAGCCCAACTTCACCGCTTCCAACAGCTTATGGTCATGGAAAGAGAACTTTGGGTCGGCAAGAGAGTTCCAGGAGAAATCAACCTTCTCTGTCTTCTATACATGAGGAAGAAAAGGGAAAGAATGAGTAAGGAAAAGAGATTTGTTCTTTTTCTTAGGGTACTAATCACTAGAATCACTTTTTACTCAAGTGAATATTTATTGTCAATTCTGGAACCACTAACCTCAGTGACTTCAACCCTCTGCCCTGCAAAGTCCACAACCTCACCTGAGGAATGTAAAAACAGGTGAATTACTGTATACCTTGTAGTTGAAATTGTTACATGCAATATGACAACTCTTTGAGCTCTTACCATATGATTTTCCATTGATGGAGCACATGTTGAAGTTCATGATGTTCTGGGTCAAAGTTCCCGTCTTATCAGAGAAGATATATTTGATCTGACCCAGCTCCTCATTGAGAGTGGTCGTCCTGGCCTGGGCTGGCGTGTCACTCTTGACGTAATACATCTTACGGTCCCAATCAATGAAATAGCTGTTCCCTAGGCGAAGGATCTCGACACTATTGACAGGGAAAAAAGATCAATAATATCAATTTATGCTAATAAGTATGAAATATGGTTAGGTTTAGGATTATAGGGGTTAGAGTTACAAATAATACTACACATAACTAAATGCAAGTACTTTAAATATGCGTATAATGCACTAACATGTATAGACATAGTAATACGTATGTGGTGTAAAATCATTAAGCATAGTAGTTAAGGTCACCAAATATAATGTTTGACCAGCATTTTTATAATTTCATATTTTCTTTCATTACTAATTATATCAGCATAATCATGAAAGATTTAACTAAAAAATTTACATGAATTTCAGAATTTTTCGATGTACTTGGTAGTCATTAAATATATCTTCATTTTGCATCATAACTTATTTTGTTTTAAATTGTAACAAAAATGTATAAATAATAATAATTTGTATCATTGCAAAAATATTTTTTTTTATGAGGTCTCAGACGTTTTGACCTCACTGTAGTAGTGGAGTGGAGTAAAGGACATTTGCAGATGTTTTAACTTTATGTATTGAAGATATGTAATATGCACGCAAATAATCAGATAATTTTTATTCAATATAAGTTTTCTGACCTGACATAGAGAGAGATGGGCACTACAGTGTTGAGGATGATGACGTAGGACCAGAAGGTGAGAAATGCTGTGAGAGATGCATTCGCCCCATCAGCCCTGGGGAGGAAGGCAATGAAGGAATTCCCTTCCTGGTATTCCCAAATGGCATTCCCAATAGACAAGATGGTGCACATGAAGGCCAGAAAACCAAAAATCTAACAAACAAATGAACAAGATTCGAAATGAAACATCACTCACAAACATAGACCAAAAATAGTTCTAAAGATATTTACATGAATCCACTCACAAATATCACCAGGACATTCATGAGATGATCAATGCTGGTTCTCTTGAAGATGGATTTGCCAGAGTTCTGCATGAGCTTTGTGTCAGGACCTAGCCAGATTTGAACAGAGCTGTTAAACTGTATTATAATCTGAGAAACTTTGGGGCAGATTTACTAACAGCTTGCTCCAGTGCAAACCCGGTTTTGGGGTTTAAAAACTACAGTCAGGATTTACTAAAGACACGCAGTGAAAAATTAATGAAAAGGCGCAGACTTTTAAGTCTCAACCCTTAAAAGCATGCCAGGGGTCTTTAGTGACCCGGGACTATTCACTATTCACATTCACTACCATCCTCCTCCTCATTCATTTTTTAAAGTTAGACATCAACCTTTTTAGTACAATAAATTCATTATAAACAATATAACAAGAAAAAAATCATAAAAGAATGCCTGGTTTCCCATTAAATTTGTATTGGTTCGCTAATGACCCGAGGTGCGTTACAGTGCAAGTATATTTTTTTCTGCAGAACAATAATTGAATCTTTGAGTGCAATTAACATTTATTCCACAAAGTGGCAATGTGTGCTACACAATAATGAAGTGACGTCTCACTCATAGTCATAGACAGTATCATCAGCTAAACTTGAAATGGCTCAGTGATTTACTGCAGAGCAAGTACTGAATGCAATCCAATTTTACTGTCACTTGATGGTGGATCTGGTGAAGAAGCTGTCAGCGATCAAAATGTTGATTTTGAAGATATTGCAAAAATATAGTTTTGAGAATATGTTTGAGATCACGAATATGAGCCAGATGCTGAATGCACTGGGAAATGAGCTCTGATGAGACCAGTATGATGGTATAAAACATCTGCTCAAACTAAACTCTTCCAAGCTCCAAAAGGAAACAAAATATGCTTTATTTTATTCTTCTGTATTTGTTACTCTAATATTAGGAGAGTTTTGTATTACAGCGACAGGTAGAGATCCATCCGTGTTAGATATAGATCCGGGTCGCTAAAGACCCGAATATGTAATAACGGCGAATTGGCGAAATATTCATGCATTTAAGGATTAAACAATTTAGCGCTTGACATGCTATGGTAGTTGCTATAGGAGGAGGCACGACAGAGAACAGATAGAGAGTGATAGAAGGGAGAACATTTATTTGGCATGCCAGAGGAAGAAGTTATTGTTGCTCTTGGTAGATTGCGTTAGTCATAATGGAAATGAGTGGCTGCATCCGTGTCCTTTAATATGCACATTGTCAGTAGATCACCCGCAAAACTTTCCACTCCCAATGCAGTTTCACTCTAATTTGCCCTGTTTAGTAAACAGGCTCTTTTAATAAGCAAAATACATCAATTTTCAGTATGATTCCGCACCTCCAAACACCACCAGGCCGAAGCACCACTCTGTGTTTCTGAGAGTACATCCTCTGAGCAGAATCCTCTCATTATCCACGGAAAACGTCTCTCCTCCCACCGTCAGAGTTCCTGTGAACTTATCCAGACGGTTGTTTGGAGGCTCACAGCGCATCTCACCTGAGACACACAGCATTATATATGTAATATGCAGACACCAAACAGGGACACATTTAGTCTAAATATCAAAGTTATGCTGAAATAAAACTTTGAGCCCTGAGTTTATAAACATGAATGTGATTCTAGACAGTAGACATGTTTTTGTAAAATTCAACTTTAACAACGTCCTCCAAACACTCAGAACCCCATAGAAACCACTTAGCAATACCTAGCAACCTGTGTATAAATGTCACTCACCATTGAATGCTGCTAGTCTCTGGATGTCATTGCCCAGGTCTCCTGTGGTTGTCAGAGCTTGTTTCACCTTCAGGTTCGTCTCTCTGTGAAAGACAGGGAAAGAGAGACCGATGATGATGGACACAGTTATTACAGATGAAGTCCATGTTTACATGCACATGCTGAGCTACTGACCCGTCCAGCTCAGCTGTCTCAATGTAGATGAGGTTGAGAGGTTCACTACTAGAGAGCAACAACAGATCAGCCTAGAGCACAGGAAAAACAGGCAAGTTACTTTTTTAAGTTGCTTACAAAGATGCAATGACTTATAAAATAATTAATCATGTTTTTTTCTTATTGCACTGTACAAATGTTGGCAATTCATAGTTTTCACAGGACATCACCGCCTTATAAGAACGCTCACCTGGAGGGAAAAAACAGGCTTTCCTCCATTTTCCTCTGCCAGTTATTTTTTCCAGGTTTGTAATAAGTACTAACGTTGTAAGAAAGACCAAATTCAATATACACCTTACTGATGATGCATGCTACATACAGGAAAGCAGATGAACCCAGAATATAAACACAATGCGCAATTTCTCATGAATAATTTTTCCCATAGAAAACGCTAACCTGTTTAGCGCTTTGCGTTCATATTCTGGGCTCATCTGCCCGCCTATAAATAGTATAAATCATTAATAAGGTGTATACTGAATTTGATCTTTTACCTTCACGGTTTTAGTACATTAAGGTTTAAGTGTTACTCATGTTATGTATTTTAGAACGTCTCGCTGTTTCCAGCAGGTGCTGTATATGGATCACAAGTGCCCAAAACATGCAGTTTGTTCAGATATTTTTGTTTTTCTTCTTTTGAGATATTGCTATAAAAAGTTGAGATGAGATCAAACTGACTGACCAGTGCTGCAGTTCTATGAATGTTTTGCCCTTCAGTCACATGACTGAGAACTATGAATTAAAAATTGCAGTAAAATAATAGCAAGAATGCAATAGTTATTATATTATAATTATTTCTTTTTTCAAAAGTTCTTTGGAGAAGAGTTCTGGCAGTGTTATTTTAGTATTATTTATAAACTATTATAGTATTTATTAATATTTTGCTTTTATTTGTATATTTTTATTTTAGTTTTAGTAATTTTGTTATGTGCTTTAGTCATTATTTATAGTTTTAGCCGTTTTAATACTTCAACTTGTTACCTACAGTATTTCCAAATTTTGTGTTATTTTCTTAAGTTTTAAACTTTTCATCTAACATTCATATTTTATTTTGTTTCAGATGTATTTCAATGTAGTTAACAATAACAACACTGTTCTGGCTATATCACCCACCAGCTAGAGTTGTTAACCATAATTTCTCAAAAAAAAGAAAAGTGTTCAATAAAAGTAGCATTTAATATCAATACTATAAACTTACTGTGACAAACTCATTGTTTTCCAGTTTGATGATGTCGCCCACTTGAACATTCATCCATTTTTCACTTTTCAACCTGTTTGAGAACATGAGATTTTATTCACCACCAAATACTTTTTGAAAAAAAGAAAATATGATAAAAGTTACATCATATGTACAGAGGTAGAACACTTACTCTCCATCAATAAGCACGTCTACTTTTCTGTTGTTCACATGATTGTCGTTCTTGTGTCTGGTCTGTGTTGTAGGGTGAACATAGAACACAAGGCAACAGAGAGACAAATATGAGCGGACAGTCACATTATTGTCAGTATTGGACATGGACAGGAAGTAGACTCACAATGTCGTCAGAGAGATCTTTGGCTAGAGTTATAGACAGCACCAGCAGCAGTGGAACTACAGTAGTGAACCAGGACAGAGACGAGATTTGAGGAATCAGCTGTCCAACACAAACACACTCAAGTATGTTAGAATTCCTCTCATTTTATAAAAAATAATTGTTTAAAAATATACTTTTGCAATTTCAGAGCAAAATTTTAAGATAATAATGAAGTAATCTAGTTAAGATCTATCGTTACCTGTAAGAGGAGAAGAAAGACGAAGTAGGCATTGGCCAGTCTCTGAAACTGCTCAAACAGATTGAGTGGGAGGAAAGTGAAGATGTTGTACTTGGAGGTCTTGATGGCATTGTTCTGTAAGGACACATAAGAAATGCTCACGATATACTTCAAAAATAGATTTTTTTAAAAAGTGCTCCTATTATGCATTTCGGATATTACTTTTCATGCCGTGTGTAATAGAGCTGTTTGTGAATGTAAAAGGTCTGCAAATTTTCAAAGATCAAAGTGCAGATAATTGTCTCCGGAAAGAACTTATTCTGAACCGCCTGAAGATGTCCGTAATCCCAGTCTTACTTCCTGCCCAAACCTATGTAAGGGTTCCTATTTAAGGGTTCTGTCACTTCTGTCTAGTCTATTTCTTGATTTTGTGACAGAGCCCTGACATTCTTGTTTTGTCATGTCTTTGTGTGGGCGCGCCTTCGAGCGCTCTCATTACGTGGTGTAACACGTGGTGTTTGGATCCAGGTGTTGTGCCGAATTTCGACCCGCTGCCCCCTAGTAAAAGTCAGTATCTGATAGCCTAATTCTAACACACCCCCTAATCCTAACCCCTCCCCCACAACGAATCCTAAACCTACCAATGCTAGGGCGGTAATAATTTGGCGGGGGTCGAAATTCGGCACAACACCGGCACGTCAGTCTAGTTTGGTTTCGGGTTCTGTTTCTGCTTTCGTGTTGTCATGTTTTGTGTGAACACGTGGCTAGTGAGTGTTCTCATTGGCTGCGTTTTCATGTTGTGTAGGTTTATAACAAATTTGCATATTTGCACATGGACAATTTCTACTTTGACCCTCAAACTCTGTAGTTGTAGCTGAGACTAGAAGATTTTGGTTCCTGTTATTAACGTTGAGAAGACACAGTTTTCTGTGCTGTGAAAAGCGAATCCACTTTGATGCACTTCCAAAAGATGAGGACTCTGGCTCGAACTGATACGGTAATATCACTATGTATCAAGTGCTAAAGAAATGTGCATTTCAGTTTTGACAGGCGTGGTAAGCGGTGGACCAATCACAACAGACTGAGCCATCTGACCAATCAGAGCTGAGTAGACCAATCACAACAGATTGGGTCATCTGACCAATCAGAGCAGAGTAGACCAATCACAACAGACTGAGCCATCTGACCAATCAGAGCTGAGTAGACCAATCACAACAGACTGAGCTATCTGACCAATCAGAGCAGAGTAGACCAATCACAACAGACTGGGTCATCTGACCAATCAGAGCTGAGTAGACCGATCACAACAGATTGGGTCATCTGACCAATCAGAGCAGAGTAGACCAATCACAACAGACTGAGCCATCTGACCAATCAGAGCAGAGTAGACCAATCACAACAGATTGGGTCATCTGACCAATCAGAGCTGAGTAGACCAATCACAACAGATTGGGTCATCTGACCAATCAGAGCAGAGTAGACCAATCACAACAGATTGGGTCATCTGACCAATCAGAGCAGAGTAGACCAATCACAACAGACTAGGTCATCTGACCAATCAGAGGAGATTAGACCAATTACAACAGATTGGGCCATCTGACCAATCAGAGCAGAGCAGAGCAGGCTCCTTTATTGAACCCTTTCAGACAGTGCATGTAAGAAAATTGAAGATTAAAAATAAAAATGTAAAAAAATAAATAAATAAAAAGAACCTTTAAAATAGAGTAATGGGGGCACTTAAAAAGTAAATAAATTCCTACTCACCGCATACTGAAACGACAGGTTGAATTGCCTGTCATTAGCTCGCAAATGCCTCTCCTCTGAGGTAAGTAAAAAAAAAAACATAAATAACATTAAAACATTAGGAAAAGAAACTATAAAGTGGTTTTATTTCAAGTTTCAAACTGTGCATGCAGTGTAGTTATGATATACCTTCTACTTTCTTGTTCTTCACGTTAATTCCACACGCAGACAGCAGGGAGCCCATGTTTCTATGATCAAATCATCACGCTGAAAGAGAAACCAAACCATGAAAACACATTCAAAATAATATTACATTATAGTTCTTAAAAACATTAAACATGAAGAAAACTACAAATCTTGAAACATCAATTGCTTCAAAATCTTCTTGAATCTGTATAATCTCACACATAGGGGCTGGTCAGTTGTGTCTAATGCATAGAGGTTTGTTATTGTACTATGATCTACTGTGTCACGATCTTTGATTTTGAACAATTAAAAATACTTATAAATCTTATACTTATAAATCTTGGTTAATGTTATTTTCAACATTTACCAATATATTACTAAAAAACAAAAGTTGTGTCTGTTAGTAGTGTAATGGACTGGTGCTAACATGAACTAACAAATGAACCAGTAACTAACATTAACAATGATGCATTAATATGGTAACAAATGTATTGCTTATTGTTAATGCATTACCTAATGAGACCTTGTTGTAAAGTGTTACCATTTGATTTAATAGGTAACAGACACCATCATTGTTTGAATTGAGAATTTATTTGAATTAATTTAATTTATTATTAAATTATTATCTATCTATACAACTGCTTGTCTATGTAATGTCATGGGATGCAGGACATTATAAATATATTTTATTCTAATAATTTATTCAATTGAAGCATTTCATTAATACATTACAATTCTATGTTAAAAGAAAAATTTGCCCTCATTGAAGTTAAAAATAAAATCGCCTGAAAATGAATAAATACCACGTGACCATATTTATGTGTTTGTTCTATGTTTTCTGTATTAGTCTAAAAGCTGTTACAGCTGTGAGTTACAGCTCATCCAACAAAACCTACATTAAAATCAAACTGCTGGTTGGATAGTCTCTCATCGTAATGCATTGTGATCTTTCTGTTAGTGTCTAGCTGTGGTTAATGATAAACTGGCAGAAAGTTCAGTGTATTTTACAGCTCTCTTCTTATCAGCGCAGGTTATTGATGAGAGGAACATGTATTTACACATATAGATCTCCACATACATGTACTGTCGCTGTGCTTCCTGATCTCAGATTATGTACCTGTCAGCCATTTTCATAGATGTAAGCATTTATTCATTTAATAATACAGAGACATTCAGCTTGATCTTAAATAACACTCTAAAATGCTGGGTTGTTTCATCACAAGGTTGGGTCAAATTTGGACAAAACGAACCATTGGTTTACATTTTTAAAACTAGTTCTGAAACCCTATGGTTGAGTTTTTCCATATTTTACCCAAACATGGGTTGAAACAACCCCCCAATTTTTTTTGTAATTACTATTAGATGCCTCTAGAGTCTAGACTATCATACCTTTGTCTACATGTCAAAAACTAAGACTGAAAATGATTACATACAAGAAATACTGTATATGAAAAAGGCTATACTGTATGAAATAAAAATGAAACTGGCCAATCTGAACCTAGTGAAAAGTGCTGTATATGGCCACTCACTCACAACCCTGAACATTAGACCAAACTCACATACCTTCACCTCACTCTTTATCTAATCTAATATTATTATGATCGCTCAAAAGTCAACATATCGCCAACGCCCATGTAAAGAAAGTATCAAATATGGTCGACCTTTTAAAAGAAAATTATTTATTTCCAAGCTAAATAGGTTTAACATAACATCAGTCCTTTCAAATATAAGTTCTCACAAATATTTTTTCTTATGCATGTCATTAAATTAAACGCTATAACATTAGAAAATAATGACACTGCAATATAAAGTTCCCAATTATTAAATGATTATTTAAGTTAAACTTATTATTAAAAACTTGAAGCTGTGGTTGCTAAAACATTAACATAATAAGTGTTAATGTTTCCTGGCATTATAGAAGGGTATTGCGAGACTGTACCATTTATGATATGGTAATAAACAGACTTAAGCTAAAATCATTTGCTTAATATTTTGAAATATAATTACCACCATAAGGACACATTGGAAGGTTACATTATTACATAACTAAGTTCAAAAAGGCCTTTTTATCAGCCATGTAAAATTACTACAATGAAGAACACAGTGTTAAATGTGAATTTCAATATATGCACTAAAAACAGAAAATGTATACGTAGCACAAAACACTCCAATCCACATGAATAATAACAAAAACTATGTAAATAAAACAAATGTGATGGCACAAAACACTCCAACACACACACAATATATATGTGTATGTGTGTGTGTGTGTAATCAAATTATTTGTTACCTTTCATTAAATCACATTTAATGTCTTTTTAAATAGGATTTTATGGAATGGTTACTTATGGTTAACTAATTAACAGGTTTTCTTTACCTTATAAATCTATATTTGTTAAATTCTATTAGTGACTTGATTTTGCCACTTTGACAAGGAACAGTTCAATGACCATAACTAATGTTGGCGGTAAATGGCGTTGGTCTAGAGACCGGTTTCCCCTCGACAGCAGGAAAACACTCGACCCTTCACCATCTATATTCAAGAGTCAACAAGGAAAATCACACACCCTAATGACTTCTTAAAACTCACTACCTTATCTCTCTGCTTTAGACAAATCTACATTCTTCTCTATCTATACTGACACACGTATTCATACTTGTTATAATGTTCAGTATTTTTTAAACTAAGCACACTGCACTGCAAGTGCCTTTAGCTACTGTAAATAAGTAACTTACTGTATTTTCAGAGTGAAAAACCTTTTTTCTTAAAAAATACAAGATCAACATACTCTCTCAAAAACTCACTAAACATCTATTAAATGATGAAGCTGCACCAGCTAAAGAGGTGTCATACCTGAGTCACACGTTTGCCATCCAAGATCCCTAGAGAAACAGCAGCGTTTCAGAGTAAACCACCACCCCATAAACATGCGTTGAAAAGGACACGCAGAACCTCACTACAGTTCCCATAATGCAACTGCAAACGAGTCCCCTACTTAGAGTACAGGTGAAAGTTAAGGGTGTAACCTGACATCAGGAAGAGGTTTTCAGGGCTGGGCGGAGCCACCGGCTGCAGTTGTTTCCTATGGAAAGGGTTAATGATTGGACAACTGGTTATGCTTGAAGAAAACGGAGGGATTGTACAGTGTAACGTGTCCAGGAACAGACAGAAAGCAAACAGTGGATGATCTTTGGACTCTGCTGGGATGGAAGAGGGAAGCTGGAAAAACAGTTGGATGAGGGAATGACGAGAGCCAGTCGCTAGAAAACGGCTGAATTTTTATATAATGAAAAATCTTCCAATCTCATTTACATAGTTTAGCTAAAATTTGGACAGCCGTACCAAGAGAAAACTCATTTTATTACTTAAGAGTTTGCACGTTGACAGCTCAGGAGACAATTCTTCCATTTAATCTAATTGTTGTAAGACAAACAACTGACATATTACATAGAACTCTCTCCTATCGGTAAAAGCTATCAAAACACTCCAAAACAGATCATGCTCATGTTTACAGCATACTGTATCACATGTCAGCTGAAGAAATGTAAAAAAAAATAGCTGTTTATTGTCTCTTTTATTGATACAGATTACAAAGAAAGGGCAGAAAAACAGAAAATGTTGCAAGCCATATTAAAACTCACATTTCTTATGAGCACCATAGCTCAAAGAGTTGGCGCATGTGCGCAAACCACTAGGCCACGGCATCAACCTATATACAGTAGTGTGAGACTGAAAGGAATAGTTCACCCAGATATTAAAACTATGGTATTTACTCACCCCAATAAGGTTTTGAACCTGTATGATCCGTGGACGACAAAAGAAGATATTTAGGTTCATGCTGTTCTTTTCCAAATCATGAAGGTAAATGGGGACAAGTGCTAATAAAAGAGGGGGAAAAAAAAAATCACATGCGTCATTTCCCTTTTTTCAGTCCAGCTCTTCACCGACCCTCCGACTGCGTGGGGCGCAGAGGTGTTGTACCTCGTTTCCCTTCTTCTGGGAATAGTAGTTATGTGCATAACTCAACGTTTTCATTCAGTCAGTTCACTAGGTTCAACACATGACTAAGGAGTCAATGAGTTGGACTAAGGCCAAAGGAGTGTACCTTGAAAAGCTTGCGCTCTCAACTGTGTGAAAGATGGAGCGGAACGAGGAAGTTCCATGATGGTCCGCGCACTGTCCATGTGACAAAATTATCGCCATCAGGAGAGTCCATGGATGTCCCCGCACACCGTCCTTGTCCAGCCCAACTTTTGTGACTGCGCGAAATCGTCTTTCCACCCACGCGGCCAAAGAAGTTTACTTTGAAAGTCTCGCACTCTCAACTGTGCGCGAGACGGAGCAGAAAATGAAGTATACCCAGGCCTTTAAGGAATCGAAAGGCAAGCAGGTGCTTGTTTTGACGCAGCACCATTAATGCCCTCATGACATGCTGAAACAGCCATTCATTAAACTTCCAGCGTGGAATGGGAGTGACTTCCCTTCAGAAAAGAACACAGTATCTCCTCAATCGGGCACTGATACGTCGATTCAGATCTTCGCTCGCACCAAGTTTCAAATACACGCTACTTCAAAGCAATGCAACGTACTTCAACATGCAAGCGCTTCTGTATTGTTGCTACAATTAGATTTTCCCTCGCTCAACAGGTAGACCCCTAGATACCACCGTTCCAGCTGAGGGTGCAGAATCTGCCTCCTACCTGGGACAGCAAGTCCCGCGGTGTCCTTAACAGCAACTTCATGATGCTCATGCACCATGTCTTCGCTGGCCAGAAAGATGCCATCAAAATCAGTGTACATCAGAGTCCTGGGCTATACATGTGACACGGCATCCACCCCGAGTGGGGCACTCCTCTCCATAATCAAGAAAACAGTGTGTGTTGCATGTTTTCTGTAGATGCAAGAAGATCCACATCAAGGGTAGCACACGCCACTCCAGGGGAGACTGCAGGTCTGCCCCGTATCAAGAGTGTACATGCCAACTGTAGCATAGAAAGAGAGGGAGTAACCCCTTGCCTACTTATATGTACATTTACCCTGCTAGGCCAAGTGCAGGCTAATGTCTGTATGTGACGCTTTTACAGCGCTGTCGACCACTCTCCTCTTACAGAGTTTCTAGTCTGTGTTGTGACGCATTTGTCATCACTACTACACATGACATAACCCTGTCAAGGGTAATTTCCTTCTGTCAACAGATTCAGGCTTCCCAGGGGATCAGGGTCTGAACGTACAACGGCGCTATTGACATGTGCATAACTGTCATGTGGCATACAGCAAGCTACAGAGCGCTGGGACCCACGCAAAAAGAGGAGAATCCAGCCGTGCACCTGCTATCGAGGCCATGAGCCCCTGCAGTCTCAATACTGTAAAAAAAAAAGCAAAAAAAAAAAAAAAGCACTGGTCTCCCCAGCTAAAACTAAGACTCAGAATCACACAGCCACAAAAATCTTCTGCCCTCTATTTGGTTCTGAATCTATCTTCATACCTAGATATAACAGCCCATTTTGAGGTTAATCTGGAATCCCAGAGCTCGTAAATGTAAAACAAGTGCATGTGTTTGTAACACTGCTTGTTCCCTGCTGTCTGCAGCCAGGCCGCCCAAATAGGTCTGCAATCTGATTGCACAGCAGAACCCACATTTTCTGCACATCTTGCAAATATGCGTGGTACTAAAGGGACCTAAAAAATGTAGGCAATCCCCTCGACAGAGATCTCAGAAAAATGTTCTGTGCCCCGGATGGATTGCCCTGCTTCGAAAAATATGTCGTCAGAGCATTTCACGCCTGTATAGAGAGAAAGAATCACCCGCCCCGACAGTTAAAGGCCTAACGCTTTGCTCAGACTTAGGGCAGCTAGAGAAACCATGTCGTGAACACTACAATGACACTCCTCTGCCTCCACACCATTGTCCAGTTGGACTAAACCCATGCTTAAAACCTTCTCTTTTATTAAGTGTCACCACCGTGGTTTTTTTTTGTGAATGTGGCATATTTGAACATTTTGTTTGAGAAAAACGTATTAGCCCTTCGTTAGCAAAGCTAAACTTGACAAGAATCACCACTGTGGACTTCTTGCGAAAATGTGGCCTGATGGTGTTCTGAAAGTACGGTGAATATGTAACTGGAGAACAAAGGGAATGACGCAAGCGACTGCATTTATATGCTGTGGGTAGGTGACCCCGCCCATATCGTCATGCTTCATTAAACTATTGTACTGAGTGAACTGACTGAATGGGAACATAGTCGCTTATGGCTCTCGCTAACTTAAATGAGAAAGAAAACTGATGCGTATCATTATATTGGATCAGTGCATTCAGTCTTAAAGTGACAGCAGGCTAAATTTTCCTGCTGCTGTCTCTGTCATTCATGTTAATCAAACAACATAAAACAAAAAGAAAATCTAAATAGTTTCTTTAACAAAGATTGATTATATTTAATTTAATACTGTGAAGACTATGCAGTGTTGCTTTAAGGTATAGAAATTGAATAATTAAATGTACTGTTAGACTTACCTGAAAAACAAAGCACTGTTTATTTCATGTGTATCTTTGTTTTATTGTATTTATCTATGCTTTATCTAATTTGTTTATTACTTTCTATGTAGCACACCAACAAAAATCACCCCAATCATTCTAGAATCTATTCTAAATAGAGCCATTCAAGTCATGGAGTGAAATTGTTTTGTTATCGCAATTTATAAATCGCAGAAAAACAAAATATCGCGATGTAATTTTTTTTCCAATATCGTGCAGCCACATCTTCCACATACATAATATTTGAGAGTGAATAAAAATTTTCAGTGACTGATCATTTAACGAAGTAAATAAACTGCCCATCACACAATTGTTTTCCTTTACATAAATGACATCAAGCAAACGTTAGTTTAAGATACTTTATACATACATTTATTTGAGTGCGCGCACACAAACATTTTAATAACACATTTTTCCTTCTCAGTGATTGTGTACAATTCCTATATAACTTAAAAATGTGAGTAAACTCAGTGATTATTGTCAGTATTGTTTCAAAAGTTTGAAAAAAGGTGAGAACTTCCACAAGTTGGCACAAGGAATGTGTATATTACAAAGAGTGACAGTTCTCTTCTAAAATACAGTCCAAACACTGCTGGCCTAAAGAACGGTAACAATATATAAAGTGACAGAGTTGGAAGTGAGAAATGTACAGAAATAAATAACAGGTTTAACAGTCACAATAATGATTGGCAAATAACATACATTTTACATATTGGCAGTGCTTGTGAAAAATACAATAATTTACATTGAAATTTGGTTTAAAAAGGTGAGACTTTTTGCAAAGGCAACAAACGAAGGGACATATCTAGTGTTACTGTCCTTTTCCTGTTTGTCTTTGCATTTTAATCATTTCTGGAAAAACAAAAGCACAACATAGTACAAAATTCCTCAAATGAACAACTGAAGAAAATAAATCAGTCATGCAAAACATAGAAATAGAGTAACAAGACAAGAGAAAAAATACATATTTACTTAAAAGAAAAAGAAAAAAAAAAGAGTTAAAATCATTTAAATAAAAAATATCAGAGCAAATAAAATAAGGCCGCTTTGAAACGAAAAAGAAAACTCACTATTATCTTTAATTGATCAGTGATCGTATTTGAGCTTGATCAGATATTTGTTAACTTTCAGATTTTCTCTGCCCAGTTGATGCTGATTTTTCAGCGCTCTCATTCCACTATATAAATAGTATTGAAAATATCACACGACACCCCATAAAGCATTCACACATTTTAGTTTCAAAACTGTCCGATGACGCTGCATTTTCTTTCGTTGGACAAAAACAAAAAGCAGGTGCAAGTGTGAACTCGAGATTATTGCTGCCACCTACTGGTCATCGACGATGGCTGAAGTACCGCTCACTTTGAAACGAATGGTGACCGTAAGAGGCAGAAGATTTGTGTGTCGAGGTGCAAACAGGTCATCCATCATCTGAGAGGCCGCGAAAGCCTGTAACAAAGGCACACTTTCGGCTGACGGATGCGTCACATGCGAGCAGACTTGGAAATGATGTGAAATCTACATATCTCTTTACAAACACTTTTTTTTTTTTTTGAGACTTGTCAGTTTTGATTACTTATTCTGATTCATGCAACGAATCACTCCACAACACCAAGCGAATGAGATCTGGCCCCTTGGAAACTAACACACTGTGTCTCAGGAGCCACAACATTCATAACAATCATAATCATTACATTTCAAACTGACACATTCACAGCATCAACAAAATAAGGCAATAAACACAATGCAAAAGGGATTACAGAGAAAAAGTGCATGAATGGATGTGGAATCTCTGTAATCTACAAACTAATGTCCCCACACACTCACAGCGCCATCTAATGGTCGGAGGTCAAATCTCAGATTCCAACATTCTGAATATTCACAGGAACTTAAGTCAGGGATAGACAATATTTTTCCACAAACATGTTCACAAAAATGTTTGTGAGAGAAATGGCTGGTTTTACTGTTGTGTGCCTTGACAGTGATTATTATATTAATGAAAACATAAAAAAATGGAAGCATCTCATAAATGTCAGGGTCAAAATTCACCCCAAAAGCAGAAAAAAAGGAATTATATTTTACTAGTCTATTTTTAATAACATTTTATATTATTTGCATTGTGAAATGTTTTATTATTTATTTTAATTTAATTTTATAATATTAATTTTATTTTTTAAACGATAAAGTATTCATATATTAATACATCATAGTATTTGTTGTTCCATCTTAAATACCTGTAATGAAAATCGGCATTGCAATTATTAGTAAAACAATTAATAAATAGAAATTAGAATTTAAGGTGTGAAATGAGCTTAGCAGTCAAGAAAAATAATGCCAATGTCAAAACAGTCCTAAACTTCCTGTAAAATTCTACAAATGTAATAATTTTTTATTTTTATATTATATTTTATTGTATGTTTTGGGGTAAATGTGGTATTTCATTATATTCACTTAAATACATATTTCTAAAAATATATCTAATGGACAACAAACATAATCATGCAAAAGTTAGGCACAATACAACCCCAGTACTGAATGTCCATCCATCAGTCTCGTTTTTCATCAAATACGGCATCTACCCTGACTAGTCCTTTGCTAGTTTGTCAGTGGCTTGGTGTGTGAGTGTGTTTCTCATTGTATATCAACATATGGAAAAAAAGTCTTTATTCTTTTTATCAGGATGACTCCCCATTCACTTTCAGACTAACAGTGCCCTTTATAAAATGTCACATGGCCGCTGAAAGCCCTTCTCAGTGGTACACAAGTGTGTGTCAGTGGGCAGCAAAAACATTGATGTGGACACAGAAAGGTGACAGTGTTGAAATCCAGCCTTTGTTTATCCGTCAACAACTAAAAGTGTTTCAGATCGTCTTCGGCTGTCAAAGAACGTCCTCACCTCCCCTCCTCGGCCGAGCGGGTCTCTGACTTGAGTTTCACAAACTCTTTGGCCACCTCGTCACCCGAGCGCTGGGAGAGGATGCGCATGACGGTGAGGCCCGTGTCATCGATGTGTACCCGTTGACCCAGCGGACACCAGCAGGCGCAGCTGGCCCTCGGTGCGACATCACGCAACTGTATGACGGCGATACCAACCACACGGTCCGCACGGCCGAAGCAGTAGTCCTTCACACACACCTGCAGCTCATAACACTCCGGCCCATCCTCGTTCCCAAGAATACTGCACAGACAGAGAGGGGGAATTCATTATTTACTTGTACTATTTACAACCCATCTATCCATATATCCATACACCCTTCAGTCTGTCTATCCATCTATCCATCCATCCACCCATCCACAGGCTCGCACACTTAACTGTGCGTGAAACGGAGCGGAACATATAGGAGGGTTGGGCTTAAGCTTTGAATGTTTAAATATAATTTAAGTGGAACAAATTGTAACACTCCTAATGCACAAGTTATCTTTTTCATTATTCTATTTTTTTTTAACTTTTATAACACGACATGGCTTTCCGGTTTTGTAGCTGATTGTGGCCAAATAATTTTTGATTAGATCAGCCCTGCAACAAAACATGACCTATGCAAGAGTGCCTTCTGTTTACTGCTTGATCAAGTACAGCCTCCTATAGTGTATTAAGCACTAACTACCTCAGGGGGACTAAAGGCCGCTAGGTGGAACAAACTGTCATTTGCACTACTCTGTTCAAAATTAAAAGAAACCTAGCATTGTGGATTTGTTGCTTTTTCCAGTAACAGTTTAGTTTAAGGTCCAATTCTATTAACTATTCTGCATTACCATATTCTACATCCCTAATCCTACCCAATACCTAAACTTGTCAACTACCTTACTAACTATTAATAAGCAGTAATTAGGAGTTTAGAGGCAAAAACCATAGTTAATAGTTAGTTAATAGTGATATTTGGACATGAACCAGTGTGACAATTTTTCCTATTGTACCAAACTCATATCGAAACGTGACCCCAAAACCAAGGTACGTACCGAACCGTGACTTCTGTGTACCATTACACACTATCCACCCATCCATCCATCCATACACACATACATACATACATACATACATACATACATGATTGTGAAAGAGCGAGATAAATCCATTTTGTGGTCTCACTTAATTCCTCAAGCATCATTGTTTACTGTATCGTTGTTCATTAATCTAATTTGTCCTGAATGACTAGGTTTTGCACTCACAAATGGAAGGTCTCGTTGAATTTGGGCGCCCAGCTGTTGTTCTTTGATTTGGTGGTGAACCTGCGCTTCTTGTCGCTGAGATGAGGGCCGATCATGGTGACCTCCACAAACGGCCGAAACATCCCAGACGTCTGCCACTTCAGATCGTTTGCAGCCACAACTAGACACAGAAAAATATGATTCCGATTCCGCCATCAGACAATACACTTGTGGAGCAGAAAAAAAGCTCACTTAAAACAGATAAAAATGCAGTAAGACATACCTTTAACTGTAACTTTATGCTCTCCTGTGCCCGGGTGAGTAAAGAGGTCGATCTGTATGGATACTTCCCCTACTGGTTTATCAACTCCTGAGCCTAAACACACAGATATATTTACTTAGTTATCTAAATGGGGATAATGCATAGATTTCTGTTTTTTATATAACATAACCAGAAAGAAAGAAAATCTGTTCAAATTCTGTCTCAGAAAAACCTCAATTATACCCAAAAAGAGATTTTGTCAGGTTTAGCTCACTTTGGAGTACCAGATTAGGGTTAAGTAGGTACACACACACAGTGAAACAAAGGCCTCACATGCACGGTGGAGGAGACTTTAAAGGGGTCATTGGATGCCCATTTTCCACAAGTTAGGATGATTCTTTAGGGTGTTCATGTAAAGTTTGTAATATACTTTGGTTAAAATTCCTCAATGGTTGTGTAAAACAACACCCTTTTTATCTCCTCAAAAACAGCTCTGTTCACAGTGACCTGTTTCAGTGCATGTCTCTTCAATGATAATGAGCAACTGCCCACTCCTCTCTTCCATGGGGGTGTCGAATGGCTGAGGGCAGAAATATGCTAATACATGACAGTCCATCAGCGGTCGTGGGCGGAGCATGAGCATTATGACATCATTGTGCTCAGAAGATCCAAACGGCCTGATTATTGAGAGTGTTTAGACTTTTTTATAGACTTTTATATAAAAAATTTGTATATGCAAACACCATATGAAAGGGAATTTTGCATCTGATGACCCCTTTAAGAAAAATGTAAGCATTAGAAAAACAGAGAGGAAAGATGTACCAACTATACCCAATTTACATAAATAGGAAGTGATGACAATGGCAAAGGGAACGCAAAGCCTAAATTACAGTGGGAGTGTCAGGGTTCTCCACCTGGCAGCTTTGTCTGTGTTGTCTTCATGTCTCGATGTTTGTGTTGTGCTTGAACATATGGCTCTGTCTTTGTTTGTGTTGGCCATGTGCTCCTCTGTTCCTGTCTCCTTGTTTCACAGTACCACACCCTCTTGTCTAGTTGAGTCCTCGTTTGTCTGAGTGTGTTCACCTGTTCCTTGTCTGAGTGTGTTCACCTGTCTGAGTGTGTTCACCTGTTCCTTGTCTGAGTGTGTTCACCTGTTCCTTGTCTGAGTGTGTTCACCTGTTCCTTGTCTGAGTGTGTTCACCTGTCTGAGTGTGTTCACCTGTCTGAGTGTGTTCACCTGTTCCTTGTCTGAGTGTGTTCACCTGTTCCTTGTCTGAGTGTGTTCACCTGTTCCTTGTCTGAGTGTTCACCTGTCTGAGTGTGTTCACCTGTTCCTTGTCTGAGTGTGTTCACCTGTTCCTTGTCTGAGTGTGTTCACCTGTTCCTTGTCTGAGTGTGTTCACCTGTTCCTTGTCTGAGTGTGTTCACCTGTTCCTTGTCTGAGTGTGTTCACCTGTCTGAGTGTGTTCACCTGTTCCTTGTCTGAGTGTGTTCACCTGTTCCTTGTCTGAGTGTGTTCACCTGTCTGAGTGTGTTCACCTGTTCCTTGTCTGAGTGTGTTCACCTGTTCCTTGTCTGAGTGTGTTCACCTGTTCCTTGTCTGAGTGTGTTCACCTGTCTGAGTGTGTTCACCTGTTCCTTGTCTGAGTGTGTTCACCTGTTCCTTGTCTGAGTGTGTTCACCTGTTCCTTGTCTGAGTGTGTTCACCTGTTCCTTGTCTGAGTGTGTTCACCTGTTCCTTGTCTGAGTGTGTTCACCTGTTCCTTGTCTGAGTGTGTTCACCTGTTCCTTGTCTGAGTGTGTTCACCTGTTCCTTGTCTGAGTGTGTTCACCTGTTCCTTGTCTGAGTGTGTTCACCTGTCTGAGTGTGTTCACCTGTTCCTTTTCTGAGTGTGTTCACCTGTCTGAGTGTGTTCACCTGTTCCTTTTCTGAGTGTGTTCACCTGTCTGAGTGTGTTCACCTGTTCCTTGTCTGAGTGTGTTCACCTGTTCCCTGTCTGAGTGTGTTCACCTGTTCCCTGTCTGAGTGTGTTCACCTGTCTGAGTGGGGTTCACCTGTCTGAGTGGGGTTCACCTGTCTGAGTGGGGTTCACCTGTCTGAGTGGGGTTCACCTGTCTGAGTGTGTTCACCTGTTCCCTGTCTGAGTGTGTTCACCTGTCTGAGTGTGGTTCACCTGTCTGAGTGTGGTTCACCTGTCTGAGTGTGGTTCACCTGTCTGAGTGGGGTTCACCTGTCTGAGTGTGGTTCACCTGTCTGAGTGGGGTTCACCTGTCTGAGTGTGTTCACCTGTTCCCTGTCTGAGTGTGTTCACCTGTCTGAGTGGGGTTCACCTGTCTGAGTGGGGTTCACCTGTCTGAGTGGGGTTCACCTGTCTGAGTGTGTTCACCTGTTCCTTATCTGAGTGTGTTCACCTGTTCCCTGTCTGAGTGGGGTTCACCTGTCTGAGTGTGTTCACCTGTTCCCTATCTGAGTGTGTTCACCTGTTCCCTATCTGAGTGTGTTCACCTGTTCCCTGTCTGAGTGTGTTCACCTGTCTGAGTGTGTTCACCTGTTCCCTGTCTGAGTGTGTTCACCTGTTCCCTGTCTGAGTGTGTTCACCTGTTCCCTGTCTGAGTGTGTTCACCTGTTCCCTGTCTGAGTGTGTTCACCTGTCTGAGTGTGTTCACCTGTCTGAGTGGGGTTCACTTGTCTGAGTGGGGTTCACTTGTCTGAGTGGGGTTCACTTGTCTGAGTGTGTTCACCTGTCTGAGTGGGGTTCACCTGTCTGAGTGGGGTTCACTTGTCTGAGTGGGGTTCACTTGTCTGAGTGGGGTTCACCTGTCTGAGTGGGGTTCACTTGTCTGAGTGGGGTTCACCTGTCTGAGTGGGGTTCACTTGTCTGAGTGTGTTCACCTGTCTGAGTGGGGTTCACTTGTCTGAGTGGGGTTCACCTGTCTGAGTGGGGTTCACTTGTCTGAGTGGGGTTCACTTGTCTGAGTGGGGTTCACTTGTCTGAGTGTGTTCACCTTGTCTGAGTGTGTTCACCTGTTCCTTGTCTGAGTGTGTTCACCTTGTCTGAGTGTGTTCACCTGTTCCTTGTCTGAGTGTGTTGACCTGTTCCTTGTCTGAGTGTGTTCACCTGTTCCTCTTGTTCTCACCTCCTTTATAAGTGTTCTCTTGCCCTCATGTTTTGCCAGTTCGTTATATACTTTCTATGCGCCATTTTGTCCAATCAAATGCTTTCTAAAATATATAATACCATTACTGTGATTAAAATCAGGGCTCATGGCTGTGACGTAACTAAAGACCACTAACTATTTAAAAAATATTGCATCTCAATTTCCTGGAATTATATCAACACCGAGAAAAATCATGAAGCTATTTCATGCCGTCTTTTATGTTCCTAAAATAGGTTTCATTTTCTTCATGCAAAATAACATTTATTTATTTTAGTTTTGGATGAAATATGACATGGTGATTGTGAGCTTCACCCCATTAGAGGGCAAGTGAACCCACAACAAGTGTAGGAACGGATCTGGAGAAGGGGGCTGTGGGGGTATTTAGGTCTCGGGGAGTCTGTGGTGACCTACCCCTGGAGGGCTGCATTTTCTCACTAGGTGTTATCCTCATACCCTTCCCATTATGCACTTGGGGCAGAGACACAGGCAGAAGCAAAAGTGAAAGAGACAACAATCAAAAGCAAAGCATTTAAAACAAGAACAACGACAGAGAAACATGAACAGTAGCCACATTAAACAGTGAGAGATAGATAAAGCTTGAAGAGATCAAGAGGTTTCTGTAAAAAAAGTATTCAAATGAGTCCCGTCTACAGTTATCCACAGCTCAATACTGACACCTAGTGAAGCATTGCTTAAACTAATCTTTAAGATATCAAAAGATATGAATAGGGAGATATGAGAGAGTGATCAGTGAAGTTATATCATTATATGGAAAAACAGTGTGAACTTTTATGTTCCACGGAAGTCAGTCATACAGGTTTGGAACAACATGAGCAAATGATTACTGAATTGTCATACTATTGCTTTAATATTGATATCATGATGCTATATTTATGAAGACAGTGTGGATGTGTTACTATGTGTGTTTACCTTGAGCATGCTGAGAAGTAACAAAGGTCTTGATGAGTGTGTCAGTGGTCTGGGTATAGAGGGACAGCGCATGTCTCAGTGAGGACAGTTCAGGACTCTTCTCCAGGAAGGCCTTCTTCAATCCATTTCCTCCAGCATGGAAGTATTGCTGCAGAGGATAGTAAATAACCAAAGATTAATTTTGAAACAACATGGAACTTTACAGCTGCTTTAAAGAAAAGATCCTTTATACCTTTATGGTATCGAGGGCCACGTCCATGACCGCGCACTGCTTGGGCGTCAGGCTTTTTGCGTCACCAGACATGTGATCCTGCAGAGGCAAAAACTATTTAAAAAAACCCACACAATACAAAAAACAACCTCTGACGCAAACCAAACTCTACAACAGTTTCCTTCTTATCACCTCAATGGACAGGAGTATCTGAACGCCGATTAGATGTCATTGACTTGTAAATAGAGGCGGTAATGTTTTAATGTTTTGGGATTTCTGACATCAGAAACCTATGGAAACCCGTTTCTGCCTCAGAGTAAAAAATAATAATAATTGTGAGACAGTAAAAAGAAAGTAAGGAAAATACAGTTGGAATTTTGAGAAATAAAGTTGCAACTGTGAGATGTAAGGTCACATTGTTGCATATAAAGTCACAATTACAAGAAAAAAAAAAGTCACAATTACAACAAATAAAGTTGCTTTGACAAGAAATAAAGAAAGTTGTAAATAAAATTGTAATTGTGATATGAAAGGTCACGTTGTCACATATAAAGTCACAGTTACAAGAAAAAAAACACAATAACAAGAAATAAAGTTGCAATGACTAGAAATGAAGTTGCAATTACAAGAAGATTTGTGAAATGTAAGGTCACAATGTGGTCATTTAAATGACCACAAATACAAGAAATACATTTAAAAATGAAAAGAACAAAAATGAACTGCCACTGCATAGCATTTAAGGTTTTGGTCAAATGTATTAAATGACAGAAAACTGAGCACTCGCATAGTTACAACTTGGTAACCTTGTAAGTTGATGAAAACGTGATGGAATGCATTTAATGCCTCAGATCCTGACGTTCTAATGACTGACAAATCACAAATCTCAGACATTCACTGGTGAAAAACATTGTAACTCCATTTGAACTAGATTGTGGTAAAATACTAATAATATAATGACACATGCAAGTGTCTGACCACAAATAAAGCCGCAATACTAACTTTGACAACATGGTGTTTAATTATTCATAAACAAAATAAATTAAAAAAATCCCATTTCCTCCTAGTGGCGGTCCTACACTAACCTGCAATTTTTTTAACTGGTTTAAAAAAAACACTCCAAGCTGGATATTACCTGCCATTCATTTTCACTTAAATGTAATGCTTAAACAGTAAGTGCCAGTAAGAGACTCCTAATGTCAGCGACTTACCTATGACGACTTGACAACTGAGCGCGGTATTTTCACACGGTCACATTTACATAGGCCGTACTATTTGAATTCCTAATTGGTTGACTGCCAAATTAAAATATTAAACAGAACGCTAAGATAATATTATTAACCGGTTAATGGTAATTTCAAATAAGCATTTCTGTTAGGAAGGAATAAACCTGATCTCGTTTTTGTTTTTTCTTACGTTCCTGTTAAAAGTTTGTTTGTTTTCGAGCCCTGACCAGGATAAAGAAACATGTAGATGGAATTTAAATTGAGACTCTTTATCTATATTCTCTTGCTGAACTGGATTAAAGAGATCGTAGTCCAGATTAAACAAGGCTAGAGCGGTACCTTGAGTTTGGAGAGCTGACCCAGTTCTTTAGCCGCTGAAAATATCATTCCCTGCCAGAAAGAGATAAAAGTGTTACAGCATTGTGTTTGGGGAAATCTTTACATGTAAAACAGGGATTTTGCATGTTCACATTTTACTTTTTAAGATGATGTATTTCTTCCAGGAAGCATTTAAAAGCTTTCAGTCTAAAATAATTACTACAGAGGCACTGGCTCTTAAAATTAAGCATTTAGGGTCCATCTAATATTTTTTGCCAAACTAAACAATCACTTGTTTAAAGTGTGAGAATCTCTTGCAGGTCTTACAAAGGTGTCATTGCCCTGAGGAAGGATGATGGTCTTCTCAAGACTGTTCATCACGATCCTCCACAGCTCCTTCAGCACTCTCTTCAGCACAGTTTTCTCACACACCGAGGCAAACAGCATCAAACTGCTCACAAATACACACAGATCAGGGCAGGCTTCAGGCACACTAATGCTAGTTTCTGTACAGGTAAGGAGTTTTTCCACGCACTTTGCATCCAGGAAGTCCATCAGTGGCCGCAGCATGTTGTCAGAGTCGGCCTCCACCAGGTTACGGCTGCTGGCGTTGACGGGACCCTTGATCTGGTACAGCAGACTGGACATCTGACGCATACAGTCATCAATACGGCTCTGGAAACTACAGAGGAACATCACAGTTTAGCATGAAGAAGAAACGTGCTGGACTGCAGTAAGTGCAAAAGTGTGAAATGAATGTCTTTTTTCATTTAAATCAATTAAGGACTTTTTAATCTTTACTCAACTAAGAGTGAAGATATAAAAATTATATAATGATAAATAAATATATCCATTTATTTCTAATAATAGTTAGCAATTTCTTAAGTATTTATATCATGGTATTTGTTGTACTACATTTTGTTTATGCTTATTTTAACAAACCAATTCCATTGTATTACAGTTTTTGGTAACACTTTATTTTACAGTGTCCTTGTTACATGTACTAACTATTGTAATAACATTCAATTATAAATAGTTACGAGCAACCCTAAACTGAACCCTATTCCTAAACCTATAATTACTCAGTACTTATTTGTATACACTGAAACCTCATTGGTGGTTCTTGCAGAAGCTCAAACGTGATGCGTAACACAAGAATGAACCTCATTGGTTCTGAATGTTTATTTGTGAATAAAAGCCTAAATTCAATCTGTTCATCATATAAAGTGATCGAGTCTCTTCAGAGAATTTGGACTAAACCGCTCAATTCATATGGATTAATTTTACGATCTCTTTATGAACTTTTTGAGGCATCAAAGTGGTAGTTGCGTATCTGTCAATGGAGGGACAGAAATCACTCAGATTTCATCAAAAATATGTAACACCCTGTCTGTTTTCATGTGATTCACCCCTGTGTATATGATATATAAACACTGACGTGTTTCCGAATGTGCTGCTCAGCTCGTCCAGGACGTTGTTCAGCTTGACCTGTAGATCATTCAGGATGTCACTGGCCTCGGTGTCCAGCTGCAGACACACACAGACAGCTCAGATTAGTTCAGTGACTCTCCAGCGTCACATCATTTCACCCGGTGCACAAACACCATTCTCATAACCCCAATGCTTCACTGATGGCATGGCAGTTCAGAGGGGGTGAAAAATCACACAGTCTACGGTGATGGGGCAAGAATAGCCTGTGAAAATTCACACAGTCCCAGTGAGAGGAGAGGGGAAATGAAGAAAGACAGAACTGTAGTCCTCTATTGTATATGTGCTCCGTTTGTGAGCTCTCAAACACACACAAACACACACGTGTACCATATGACAGCACAGCCTGCGTAACCCACCTGTTTACTGCTGTACACCACCTTCAGAAAGAGCAAAGTAAAGGAACACGTTTAACTCTCATTCATTTTGAACAATTGTGTCATAACCCCAGAAATTAACTAGACTAATCAGCTGAATTGAAAAGGAGGGAGGGCTGATAGGTTCATTCATTCTAGTGAACTAGATACTATTACTATTACTAACAGAATACTATTAGTATGTAATGTCAATAGCATGTAGTATATACTTCAGATGCAATACAGTGCTTCAGGGGACAACATATTTTTGTAGGCCAAAACCAAGAAATGAGTTCGCAGTTCAGCACTTCCGGTTCCATGGTGATGTTGAAGTCATGAGACCCCAGTTTAATTCGTTAATTGCCTAGGTTTAGTTTTTACTTCTGGCGATTGTATTTAGCCATCTAAATTCATAAATGGTTTGTTTAATTGTGAAGATCTTCATGGTGAACAAAATGTATCGGAATCATAAACTTTTGTTTTGCCACAGAGCTTATTTCCTGCAATAATCCAAAAGCCAATGGAAAAATCCTATGGGTTTTTGTCGAGGGAACCAGGGTGATGTGAACTTCCGGGATTGGTCTAAAAATACATCATCACTGCAGCGCTCTATACTGCTGAACTCATGTTCGCCCAATCAGAGTCAGGGGAATTTGCATACGATAGTCCTATAGGCCCAAAATGAGGTTGCTCTAGCTAGCACAATCAACCAATCCCGAAATGTTCAACACTTGGTCATGCTAATGCACTAGCTCTCATTCTTTCGATGAAATTAAAGGTTATTTTGCTTGATTTCAGGACCAATAGGAAGGCTGAGACAAAATCTGGATCTATTTTAAGGATTGCTTAAATGAGCAAGTCTGTGCCTCACCTTCTGCTTCCTGTCAGCTTTCTCAGGCTTTTCATAGATATAAAGAAATGTTGTAGAATTCAGAACCAAGTGCAAATCAAGATTCATTTTTGAATGTGTAATATACAAAAAATAATAAACATTTATATTCAAATTCAGGGACAAAATCACATTCTATGAAGCGACTCAAGAGACTCAATACACACCTTGTCCTCCGAGATCTCCGTCTATGGGCAAGGTTAAGAAAAAAATAGTCTTTAATTGTCCACCTCTCATATAGAGATACAGTAAAACAATTACTGTGCTGTTTATGGAGCAACACTATGGTGATGGTTAAAAGAGTGAATATAATATATGATATTCCATTAGGCTCAATATGAAAACAGGATAAATAAGGGGGGGGGGGGGGATTAAACATTAAATACATGAAGAAGTTATGTATTTTATGTAGTTATGTATTTATATATTTTGTATAATAAACGTAGGCCTATTATACAAAACATATAAAGTGTAATTGTAAACTACTGTTAAAAATATTTTTTTCATATTTTTGAAAGAAGTCTCTTATGCAAGCATGCATTTATTTGATCAAAAATACAGTAAAAAAAAAATATTGTGAAATTGTTTCAAATTACTTCATTCTAATACACTGATTTGATGCTCAAAAAAACATTTCTTATTATCAATGTTGAACAGTTGTGCTGCTTAATATTTTTGTGGAAAGCATACTACAATTTTGAATAGAAAGTTCACAAGAACAGCATTTATTTGAAATATAAAAGTTTTGTAATGGTATTAATGTCTTTAATTTCAATTTTGATCAATTTAATGCATCCTTGCTGAATACAAGTATTAATTGGTTTCGATAAGATATGCGTACTGACCCCAAACTTTTGAACAGCAGTGTACATTACATAAAAGCTGTTATATAAAGCCTGCTATTATTTCTTTGCCTTTCATTTGAAATTTAGTCTGTAAATTCAGATTGAGGGTGTGAGATATCTTTGGTGGAGGTTATGAAGAGAATGTAATAAATTCCCCAACAAGACAGACACAAATGAAGGTCGGAGTGAGCCACTGTGAAAGGCTTCACGGGGGGAGGGGGGGATGGGAGTTCACACACAGTTCAGACACGCCTGGGACAGCAGCGTGTCTGTGGGCAGGAACGGGGCGCTTGGGAGATTGCTGGATTAAATGGACAATAACGGATGAAACACAACCACGAATCCAGCACGCATGATCCAATAACAAACCTCCTGTAACTCGTCCTCCTCATCCTCACTCTCTTCCAGCTGGGGACAGAAGCCAGATCATACAGTCAGAACTGAAGTACTGAAGCTAATGTGTGACGCCCATACAAAAACGAGCTTCTAGTAATGTACCACCTTCCTAAGCAATGAGCTGTGGAGAAATCTGGCCAGCAGATGTCACTGCACAGTAAACCTGGGATACGTTTGATTTCTGAGATTCACTTTTACTTCACATCTTGAAACAAGGAAATGGGTCAAGCTTCCTTCAGAACCACCTTATAAGCTCCGATATCGAAAGAAAGAAAGAAAGAAAGGGCCGCTGTTTTTCCTATAAGTAAATAATATATGTCTAATAGAATCATTAAAGGGACACTTCATTATATTAAAACATGTTTCAGAAAATATAGGAGAAAATTAAATATGAGTTTTATTTTTTTACCCCACTGGCAAATAGTTTTTGTAGTACAATTCTGACAAAAGCTAGTGATATTTATATTTAAAAACAACTTGACAATATTAACTTCAAGACATATTCTCTGAACAAAAAAAGTTTATGCTATTTCTATAATGGAATTTTACTTTATTTTATTTAACTTTTTTAGTAAAACTTTTTTTTACCTTACCGTAACCCTAAGGATAGATTTTAACTGAAAAACAAATGCATGAAAACAACAAATGATAGACACTAAATTGTCTTTTTTTAAATAAAAAATAAATTTACAAAGAAAAGGAGAGCCATCTAACAAATTTACACTCAACCAAAACAATCTGAAACTGACTGGGATTTCTAAATGCTGCCGTACAACGAATCTAACAAACGTTTAAAAAGCAAAAAGCAAATAAACAGATCAGCATTGTGGAGAGCTTGATGTCACTGTCTCATGCACAGAAACACAAGCAAGACTTCACTAATCCTTAACTAATCAGCCTGAGACGGGCTCAAACTAATGCCACAACACACACACGTGGGTTTACATGATTTATGGGGACTCTCCATAGACGTAATGATTTTTATACTGTACTATATTCTGCCCCCTAACCCTAAACCTATCCACCACAGAAAACATTCTGCATTTTTACACTCTGTATGTATAAGCTATTTTACTCATGGGGACCAAAAAAAAAAAAAAAAAAATTTGGTCCCCATAAAATAGGATTTACCAGGACCACACACGCGCGCGCGCACTAACCTCAATCTCTCATCCACCCCAAATGAATACAAACAAACAAACAATTCTAAGCCATCTGATCCAACAGGATTCGAGACATCAGGATTCTAATCAAGCACACATCCCCATATACACCACAAGCAACTACTCTACATTCAAAACTACAAATCTTTTCTAATATTAATTCTATGTAAATGGTTTAACTAGAATGGAGTATGGAAAAGTGTCCAGGACTGAAATCATTTATTAATGTCTGGCACAATTACATCTAGCCTACTTGTACCCACCTTGCCATCATCCACATTTTCCTCAATAACCTGATTAATGACAGATGAAAAAGAAAAGAAAAGTGAAATGCCTTTAGGAACACACAGAAACGTTGTGTCCCAAAATACACATATCTGTATGTGTACCCACCTCCTCCTCCACCTCATCCCCATGGTCCACTATTGAATCCAACTTTATTTAAAAACGAATCTGTTAATCACATGCTTTATACTATATATTTATGAAGTCTGCTATGATGTTGACTATGAGAAAACTCAAACCGTCAGATTGACACATTCACAACAGCTAAAACGAACACTACTCTACTAATTCTAGAGCGGTCTAGTCATACCCTGGCTTCCTCTGAGGCAATCTGATGAGGAAAGACACCAATGCTGCTTTAACATCAGACAAAACTGTAATGAATGCAATACAAGCTAAGTATAATGATATTATCAAAGAAAATTATTTACAGCTGTGAAAGACTTTGATGTTTATATCTTTCCTAAAGGAACCTGCAAGCGAAACGTTAATTTTATAAATGACAAGACGACAACGCTGCATCAAGCCCATCCGGATACACATGGGAAAGATTTCTCTTAATATGCAGAGAGAGAATACAGGCCCCTGATGTCCCAGACAAATGACTCCTGCTTAGGAAAGGTCACCTTTCTCTGCTGCTCTCCTACCTGTTTGGCACCCATAGATTCAAACATCTTCTCAAGCTGGACACGCAACTGCTGGACATTATTCATCAAGACGCATGGCTGAGGACAAACAGAGAGACACAGACAGATTTATTAGAAGAAAAAAGACAACAAAAAAAAACATATACTGTAGCCTGTCCTCAAAATATGCTTGAAATACAAGCAACCAAAGGCAAACTAAATATTTTATTATCAATATGGATGTGGAAAATAAACAAATAACTTTTTTTGTTATTAAACCTAAAATTTATATAATTAATATAATGTAACTAATATAATATTATACTTTATATTTTTTATTCCATATATTTATGTTCTATTAGTTAAATTCTATTAGTAATTTTAATACTTATGCATATTTTATTTTATTTATTTTTATATTTATTTTTATATCTTATAAATGTGAAATCTAAAAAGTATTAAAATTACAAATATAATGTAATATTATATATTTGATTCCATATATTTATATTATGTTAGTTACATATATATATATACATATACACACAAGTTTAAGTTGTATGTATTTATTATTTATTCACATATTTATGATATAATAAGATATATACATTTATTTAAATAAATATTTATAAATGATAAATTGATTAAATAAATACATCAAAAATGGTTTATAATTTAGTGACCATGTGATAATGAATAATCAAAATGAAAGAGCAGAGAGTGAGATGTATTAGAAAAGACAGCAAACTAACAGAAATGTCAATGTGAAAAACTTACAATCTTCTCCTTATCACAATAGGACGGGAAGCTCTTCTTCAAAATGGCACTGTACTGCAGGAGGACTTTGTCAATGGTCTGCGAAGACAAAGGAATAAGAACCGAGCTTAACGTTTTTCAAAAGTCAAAATGTCTTGTAATAGCATTACCAACCAAACAAATGGAAAAGCATTTCAGGAAATCTAGTAGAAGGTCTCTGGGGCCATCTCAGCACTCGGCACTCTGTGCCTGCTACCATAAAACTGCTGGACATCAGCCCAATAAACTCTCCACATGTCCCATAAACATTCTTGAGGGGACTATGCATTTCTATAAGACACTTGTTCTGGGGACTGACTGAAGCTTAATGGAAAGGCCTGCATTAAACAGTTTCATTTGATTACAACAGAATCTCATTCTTTCAGACAAATGTTTTTGCTCCATTGATATTCTTCATCTGCTTCGCACCAAGATGCCCTTTGGCCAAAAGTGGGCCATTCTCTCAGAAATCGCAGATAATTCTAGAAACGAGATGATGCTCTGACAGTCGACATTGGTTCTGACATGAATCTATTTGTAATCAGATTAGGAGGGACGCTGGTCCACCTTGGCGAAACGCCGGCTGTAGAGGGCCATGACTTTGGGGTCGGGACACTCCAGTTTCTTGATGATCTCAAAGCTCTGGTTGAGCTGGGTGAAGACGTCCACCACCGAACAGGAAAAGAGAGCATGTTCTGACGTCTGTAGGAACTGTAGAGGAGATAGAAGCACATCATTTAAATGCCATTTCCATTCAGTTGTGTGTCCAAATTTAACACTCGCCAATTGCTCAATGTCAAGGGCAAAGAACGATTACTGGACAATTTGAAAGATGAATCCCTCATTATACAGACACGAGGGTGAGCTGATCCAAGCAGGAAGAAACTCATTTTTGCACAGAAGATCTAAAATTACTCTGAAAAAACATGCATGTGGTAAAACTTTTGAACTCTTCAACAGTTTTGAAAGGCAAAACGATCGGATTGTTGACACAAGAGCACCATAAAGCCCAAGAAACACTTCTGTGATAATTTGTGGAAGATAACAGGCTATTAGAGGGAAATTTCACTGAAAAACATCTTACTCCATCTTTTTTATCTCTCTCCAGGGCTCCATGCATGAACTCCATGGACACATCCTCGTTCTCATCCAGCCACTGCAGCACAAACTGCTGGAACCACCTGGAAAACAACAGACAGAGGAAGATTTACTAACAGCTTGCGCCAGCACAAACCATTATAAAACTACTGTCAGGATTTACTAATCATGCAGTGAAAAATTTGCGCTGAAAAGGCGCGGACAGTGTTATTTTTGCGGATGACCTTATTGCATATGCATTTGTAGGAGTTTCCCTTTCAGATGCAAAATTTATGGAGTTTTCCTTTGATGCTAAATTTATGGAAGGAGAGTATTCAAATGAATCACACAAGGTGATTTACCAAGGTTTACGCTAGTCAATTTACTAGTGTTTGCGCCGATATTTAATGGCCAAAAAAGCAGGTCTTAAACCAGACGCTAATTTGCGCTGTTCTTGGTAGATTGCGTTGGTTATTAAGGAAATGATCTGGCTGCATCTGTGTTCTTTAATTTGTGTGTCGTCAGTAGATCAAGCACAGAACTTTTCACTCCCATCTGTGCTTTTGTGGAATTGCGCTCTCACTAATCTGCCCCGTTTAGTAAATCTGGCCCCTGATGTTAACAAATATCAGGAACGCTTTTGCTTCTGAATGTGTTTGGTAGTTAAGATGATGAAGAGCTCACTCACGTGGGGTATTCGGGCACAACTCCCTTGAAGGCTGGTAAATCCTTCACATATTCGTTATACAGCCATTTGACCTTGAAGTGCAGGTTCATGTAGTCTGCGCTCTTACATAGTCTGTGTTTCTCATGTTCTATGGAGCAAAAATATTTGAATGTGAACAACATTTGGTGGCTAAACAAAAAGATAGGCACAATGACGCACACGATTTTAGATTGAAGTCTAAAGAAGTTGGTATCTCTGATAAACCAAATCATTGGACAGAACTGTTACTGACCTTCCATGGCGTATTTCATATCCTGAGAAAACTGATTCCACATGACCTCTGCACTCAACTTCCCAACGTTCAGTTCCTGAGGAAACCTGTGGAGAAACAGGAACAGATAGTCACATGATGGAATGACAATCGAGTTAGATGAGGCGTGTATACATTCAGGTTTGTGTGCACACTCACTGGTTCAGGACAGGGGTGTAAGAGTTACGGTCCTCCTCAGTGATGGACACAATGAGGGTGATGAGTTTGGGCCAGAAGTCTAAGTTCTTGATGCTCGGGCCCTGATCTTCGGCAGTACACTCGTCCTTATGCTGGCAAAAAAATAAAATAAATAAATACATGAATCATTTGCATGGTAAAAGATGTAATTAATGTAGTAAATAAAAAAGTCAATTTAAATTTGAAAAGATTTAATTGTATTACATTAAAGTTTTTTTAATGTTAAAAACAGTGGTGTTATTTTTCACTAAAACAAACAAAAAAAAAAACTACAAAAAAATTAAAAAAAATTATATATATATATACTTAAAAACTTAAAGGAAAATGAAAAATGTTGCCTTGTAACAAAATAAGTTGAGTGCTAACATTACAAAAAAATAAATAAATTAAATAAACAATGACAAGCAAAAAAAAGAAAAGAAAAAAAGAACAAAATATATGATTCAACAAATTAATAAATACTATATTAGTAAATAAATAATACTAAAAAACTTTATTCCATTTCAATTTCGTTTGTAGTGACTACAAATAGTTTATTGTTGATTTGCCCTGAAAAGTGTATAATGTGTATATGTTGTGGCCGTTTTAAAATGGTTTGTTTGAACATCCTAATCAGATCTAAAGCAATGGTGTGAGTCTGGGCGATGTTAACTTATTTTTCAACACTGTTTGGTGATGCTATGGGCAGAGAAATAGCACACTGCAGCTTTAAATCTTGAGAGGATGCATAAATGGTAGGTGGTAGAGGAGTGACTGTCTAACCGTGTCTCCAATTTGAGGATATTGGCGACTGTACAGCTCTTGACAGTTGTTGAAGATGTAATCGTACGTGGAGTTGAGGCAGGCTTTGACACAGTCTCGCACAACCTGACTGGCTCTCGGGGGACTTTGCAGTTCCTGGACCTGTCCAGAGTAATATGGTAGAGAGTACATAACTGACTAAATAAGCACTGATGGAAAATAGGCTTGAGAAACAAAAACTGGTTCTAAAATTTTTTGCTTGTCATTCTTCACCTTCATTCTGAAGAAGGTGATGCTGGTCAGGAGGTCCACTGTAGATTTGAGGTCCTGTAAACGTTCCTTACTGCTCGCAGGGAAATTGTTCTGAGAAACAGAAGAGACAAACACTGAGAATCACCATCTTATGAGCTGAAAATAGGTTGTAAATGAAAAAGCCAGTAAGTCACCAAAACTCACTCGATACATTGAGAGGTCAATGCGCAGGGAATTGTGCAGCTGATCCAAGAGCTTGACAAACCTCTCTTTCTATTAGAAGAGAAGGATGAAGAAAGATTTTCAGCCATCCAGGACATTGTCAGGAAATTAGGGATGCATCAATATGAGCATTTTGCCCGATACGATAATTCTTTATATACAGTATTAAAGCCAATGAATATTTTTGTTTAAAAAAATAAAAGTCATGTCACCATTAAAAGCCATATCCCAAGCACTTCAACATAAATAAAGCATATACAGTAGCCAAGTTTGAACCAGTACGTTTTAAAATTAATTTTACACGCTTAACCAAATGCATCTTATATGAGATAAATCATATATATATATATATATATATATATATATATATATATATATATATATATATATATATATATATATATATATATATATATATATATATATATATATACACATACACACAAAATGAACATAATATTACAACTTACAATTGAACAAAACAAAAGGCTGCGAATGCACAAGCGAACTTATAGTCATGAATGTGTAACTCCATTCTGGATGTGCGTATCCCGTAACAACGTGCTTAAAACAGTAGTGTTTTCATTATAATTTTATGTAGCCTACAGTATATGACAGACTTAACTGTATTTTCCTTTGCAAAGTGATTCCAGTCATATTTCAAGCAATTAAAAATTATCATGGTGAACAGAACGCATCTGAAGTGTCTTAGCAGAAGGAAGTAATACATCATTTATCTGCTTTAAGATATCGGCCAAATTTTCTTGTCGAGCCGATAACAAAAACATTAAAATGAACATATCGGCTGATAACGGTATGGTGGCCGACATATTGTGCATCCATACTGGAAATATTTAATTGAGGCATCTTGACATATAACGCAGTCTTATGGACAACTAGAATGATACTTCACTGCACTTTTGTGTCCTTTTAGGAGATTTATAATATGAATCGACATCCACTTTTTGTTGTCATACAGATGGAACGAGATGAGCTTGAGTAAATGATTGGCATTAACAAGCTTATTTTTCATCTGCAACTTAATAATAACATTAAAGAACTGACACTATAATTCCACATAGGCTCGTTGGGGAAAACTTGCCTCTACCTACATTTCTACATTTAGCAAATGTGTTTTTATCCCACATTTGCTTCGTTTTACACTATCGGGTATGTTTAGGGCTGTGTAGGTGGTATGTTGTTTACAAACGTGACAGAGTATACTGTATATTGCTATAATTACAACTTGCAATTAGCTGAAGTGTTCAATCCATAACTGTGATACTAAATTGTATCTCATGGTACTTTACTTAGCTGGTCTGTCAATACAAGATAAAGAAAGACTGCCACAATAGACACTTCCATTTTCAAAATGGTCTTTCGATTTCGTCTTTCAAATTTCCTGGTTGATGACCTGAACATGTTTAATGGTTAAGTGCTGACACATTAAAACTGTGAAATCTTAATCAGAAATCAAATCTATCAACAAAATGGAGTAAAACAAACAAACGGCAAATAGAAATGCCGATTTTTTTGGTTGTTGCTTCTGTTCCATAACGCTGTCTACTTCCTCCATCATTTAGAAGTATCATTTCACATTTACACAGATTGGTCAAAAGTTGAACAGTTACCATCAAGCTTTACTTCTCACCTATCTTTGATTGAGCATAAATGACCAGTTTTTGATTATTCAAAGGATGTTCCCTATTCACACCGAGTCAAGATGCCAGTGTTTTAAGTTTGGTGATAGTTAACAAACATGCACAGTAGAAAAATGATTTGCAAGTTGCAAATAAAACAAAGCTTATTGCAGTATGTTTAATATGAAAATACTATTTCAGTATTTCTATTTTAAAATGGTTATGTTTAAATCAATGTGTTACTTGCTGTTTATTTGAAATTTTGTTAAAGTAAATCCTACACCAAATTCCTTTCAGTGTACTTAATCTTTGCAAAAAGCTACCAGAATTAATTACTTTGCATCTGAAGAATTTAAATAAATACATACATAAACAAACCAATCCTAGAGATGCTTTTGTGAAATCTTGTGTGTTTTTGTGACAGACTTGGACTTGGTGTGAACAGACCTTCAGAATGGACAATATGTATGTGTTCTTTACAGTTCGCATATTGTTTGATAGTTGAACGTACCCCAAAGTTGGATGCGGAAAATCTGTCGCTGGCAGAGACATTGGTGGATGCAGTGGTGTGGGCGTAGTAGGCGTTGATGTTGGCCAGCAGGGTGCTCATCACAGCAGGGACACCAGGACACATATACTTAGACGAGAGACATGCAAAGTGCCTGTACACACACAGACAGGAGAGATGCAGAGGGGAAGTGAGCTTTGTGCAAAGAATGACAATCACACTACTACAAAACCAATGCTTATAAGAGTCCATGATGGTTAGGGTCCCTTTAACAGAGCTAAACAATCACCTGGCTGAAATGAATTCATCAAGATGAATGTTGAACTGAGACAACCTCCACACTTCTGGCTCTCACTCAGAGGCAAAGGCTCTCCAAAAAGGTCTGTCTGAGAGACCCCTAGTTAAATCACTTCTGATTGGCTGGCTAGAAGGATCTGCCATTGCTCCAACTGACCTTGTGGCCCATTCGGCGTGAAATATGCCCGTTTGCGTGCGCTTTATTTGAGGGATGTGCTCAGTTAATGAGCATCTCCTCACACTCCTGACGCCTGATCGACACTGACTCATACTCAAGCCATTAACAACCACAGACACGAACAGCATCCAGGAGTTCATTTCATAACTGCCCTTGCTAGCCAAGATCCAGCCACTGCGACTATATTTATTTATCCTTCACTTACCTTCACTGATTGTCAAAGTTATTATACTTGAGCCGTAAGTCCTCAAATGCTAAAAATTTCACACAACTGCTATCTTAACTAGTCGTGAATCATTGCTTCTGTGCGATTATCAGGTAAACTGACTGGTAACGTGCGCAAGAGCTCACAACCTCATGAAGGTCTCTAAAGTACAGGGAATCAAAACTTAGAAGATCCAAAAAGATTATGTGATGTGCTCTATGTATGCGTTTATAAATGTGAATAAAGCCTAAATTCAATCTGTTCATCATATAAAGCTATTGTATCTCTAAAGTACAGGGAATCAAAACTTAGAAGATCCAAAAAGGTTATAAAGGCGTTGTAAAAAAAAAAAAAATCCATGAATTTTAGAGATACAATAGCTTTATATGATGAACAGATTGAATTTAAGGCTTCGTGCCTCAACGCTACAGACTACGCGTTGATTTTCATTTATACTTCTGCGTCGTTGTCCGCGTTTACGCGCAATTACACATGCAGAGGAAGCATGTGAAACCCGAGGGAGGGGTTCTAGCAGACCAATCACAGCGCTTGCGACCGCGTAGAATTGACGCGTTGTACGCGTGCTACACACAGCCTACGGCGTAGCTACGGCGTGAGTTCGACGCAGAAGTATAAATTGGGCTTTATTCACATATAAACACGCATACATAGATCACATCACATACTATAAACACGTAAGCTTAAGCTAAAACAAACATCATTGGTTTTCGAACATCACGCATCATATTTGAGCTTATGTGTTTACCATATGTGATGAGCTCTATGTAGTATATGTGCCGATCACAGTTTAGACATGAAATATCTATAAATAAATGCCTAACTTAAATCTGTTCATCATATAAAGTAATCGTATCTCTTTCACAAAATCTGGAATAAACCGCTTACTTCTTATGGATTCATTTTAGTACCTTTTCAGATCTTCTAAGTTTTGGTTACCTAGACTTTTATTCAGTGTTTCAAAGAGTAACCGAAGTCATACAGGTTTAGAACTGTAAGAGAATTTTCATTTTTTATAAAAAATAAATGAAATATTAGTATGAGTATAGCAAATAAAAATAGGTGGATGAGGGGAAAGAAATATGAAGACAGTATGGACGGAGGACTAATACATACGTCATGGCTTGGTATATGGATTCAATCCCATAGCGCATTGCAAATTCATCCACTATGTCTTCTGCCACATCGTCAAAGTAAACCTTCCAGGCGTCATCGCCACGGGCTTCTGGGATTTTCACCACACCCTGACCGAGGACATCTGTGATGTGATGAAAGAGGTTCTACGAGAAGAATAGAGATGAAAATATCGTTGAGTAGATCATCAAGCGTAACCGATAATGACAGATTTGTGCATATAAATGCATGCGGCAGATGCTGTGGTGTTTGTGAGCTGGTGGTGTTGCTCTACCTCATGCAGACAGGTGTACTGGACGTGGTAGGGGGCCACTTTCTCTTCTCCCTTAATTTCCACGCTGATCTGAAGACGGATGGCACCAGAAACAGCAGACTTGTCCGTTCTTTTCTCTGTGGTGTGAGATATGGATGAATAATAACTGCATGTGCAGAGATATTTAACCCAAGGGAACAGTGCAGTAAAAATAAGTGCAACAGGGTTAGATAGGACCTGAATATATTTGTGTGTGCGTGTATACGTGCAATAATACCATGCCAAATTATTATTTTTATTAGTGGTGATTGCGAAGGCATTTTTATTTGAAATTTTAGTTTTCAATAGTACAGTAACAACAAATAAAAACTCAATTATAATAAATAAATAGGTTAACCATTCATATTTATTATATTTAGAGGTTTCGAAAAAAAATTACTAAATGTAACTAATACAACTAAATTGTTGTATTTTCTGTCATGCATTTTTGTCTGAAAATATGAATTTACGACTTATTTTAAAGGACACGAATCAATAAATCATACACTTGAAAGTTGATAGTTAATTCACAAGCACAGCCGACAAAATACCACACAGGTTGATCTTCATGACAACGCCTCTGAGGTTTACATCACATATTTTATCACTTTTGTCTGCATTGGCAAAAAGATGTATTGTAGATGTTCTAGAACCAAATGTCATGAAAATCAATTGGTTTCAGTAATTTGAACAACTACTACTAGTTTCACTACTAATAAGTATAAAATAAAGCAACAATTAACAAGTCACAAGAAGTTATGTTTTACAAAGATGTTACCATGTTGTTCTTGAGCTCTGTTTTATAAAACTGGACCAACAACAAAATTCTATAAATAAAAACATAATTTTAATAATAAATTCATACGTTTAATGAATATTGATTTAATAAACATTGCTTATGCCAAATAGTCCTAACTGTAATATCCTAACTGTAAGATTACCAAGCCAGTTTTACATTAGTAGTATGTATACACTATTATAGTATCCATCAGTAGTTTAGTAAATATTAGGTTTCAATTTAATGATTTTAATTTAAAGTATTTTGTTATGTGCTGTCTCATTTTATTTAATATTTATTCTTTAATGTTATTCACAGCTTTAATAAATATTTTTACAGCTTTAATTTTAATGTTTATGATTTTCATGTGAATACAGAATGCGTCTTGTCTCTCTACAAACAGAAAAATCCTTTGAAAGTCTTTTAATAGAGACACCGGGTTCATCTTTGCCTAACCATTTCCCCTGACAGGCAAATTATTGGGATAATTTATATGTGTCGGCTAAGTGGAGAATTTCCAACTGGAGTGCGCTACATAATAATCAAGGAGGATATCTGTTCCGAAGGAATAGAGACAGAGAGAGAGAGAGAGAGAGAGAGAGAGAGAGAGAGAGAGAGAGAGAGAGAGAGAGAGAGAGAGAGAGAGAGAGAGAGAGAGAGAGAGAGAGAGAGAGAGAGAGAGAGAGAGAGAGAGAGAGAGAGAGAGAGAGAGAGAGAGAGAGAGAGAGAGAGAGAGAGAGAGATACGGGTGAGAAAAAGACAAGAGGACGTGAAGCTGAATTACTACTATTGAGAATAATTGTTACAGCAGATGTGGTGGCCAAAGTATCAGAGGAAGACGATCAGAACACTAGAATGGACTGTACAAATGAGGACAGCAGAAATGAGAGAATAAACAAAGGGTAGATTTCATCAGAATAATAGTGAGACGTGAAGAGAAAAAGAGGGAGAGATGGAAACAGATTTTGGAGCAGTGGATTTCACGGTTGGGACGTTCCGGAGGCCTCTGGGCTGCTCACTGGCGTAATTGGACGAGAAGGGATGTGCTGTCAGGTTGGGAGATGTGGGTAATGGAATACACACACAAATCTTGGAAAAGGGTCACATCCCACTTAGAGACAGGCAGAGAGGTTGTCTACACATGGTGGTCATCCATCATCTTGAGCAATTGCCACTACGCAATAAGATGTTGTTTGAGGGTGAGGGTGAGTAAACGACAACAGAATTGACATTTTTGGGTGAACTATTCCTTTAATACCAACGTCTACAAGTCAATGTGAATGTTTTGTGCTCTATAAGTGCCTTAGGTTTAATATTTTAACCTTTTTTCTTTTATAGCGAAGTCAAAGCACGACAGAGAGATTTTTCACAAAAGACCAAACACATTAAATAGATGCATCAAGCCACAATGACAGCACAGTGTCATCTGAGGAGACTCTTTACTCTTCCGGCTAGTTTATTCTGACTCAACAAACACCAGCACACACCAACTTTTGTTGGAGTGAGTGTCAAGTCAACATTACAATAGTTTCAGTCCAACAATCTCAATCAAATAAATGAAATGTTTCCGGTCTTTTGCGTGGTGTACGGCAGAAGGGTTTTAGTCAAGTTCCTGCATGTCCTGGATGCAGCAGAAATCAAACTACCAGCTAAATTTAACATGTTTCTCTGAAATTTTACATTAATGCAGAGCGATCAGGACAATATGCAGGCAGGATCTGAACCTGCATTTCCTGAAAGAGCACTAAAGCTCAACATAAAAAATTAATAAATAAATAAATCAGACGCAACAACACACAAAACAACACTAGCTTACCCAGGTTGTACCAGACGTCCATTTCTCCACTCAGCGTGCGCACCTCAATGATGCTTTGGCCCAAGAAGTCATCAGATTCCCTCTTCAGACGCTGCTTCACTCGCGACTTTATGTCGTCATCTTCATCCCAAACACGAACTTTGATGCGATCGGAGGAGTTGTGGCATTCACTGTAATACAACAAATATACATCAGTGTTTAAGATCAGAGACTAATGATGCACCAAAATGATTTTTACCAAAACAGATATTAAAGTTTTAATTTAGCTGAAAACCAAGACCAAAAATAAAGTTAATTTAATGATAAATTAATCAGTTTCTATTCAAGTGTTTATTAGTACATAAATGTGAGTTGTGCAGTATATAACATTTATTTATGTGATTTGACAGCATTAAATATAATGCATATATTTAGCTAAATGCTCCTCTCTAAAGTTGGTTCTTCTAGCTAAATATTGTGTTTATGGTCGTTGAATGGCTTTTCTGAGGTAAACGTAGCGTTAGGTGATTTTGTTGACCAGTCGATTTAATTGTTGTCCTTCCACTGTTGAAACACCAATTGAGCGATTACATGAGACATGACATATTTCAGTAAGTTATACTGTATCTTTTAACATACCTTCTGATGTTCATTTATGTTTAATTTATGCTGTAACTAATAGTAAAGACGGTCAGGTAGTTGCTTTGCTGAACAAAGTGCTGAAGTGTTTCTCGGAACTTGCGGAAGGTTTTCTATCTAACAATAATTAAAAGAGTCTGATATCAAAAGTCGTATTCCAAACTTATGGTACAATTGGCCTAAATAATATTTAAAGTAGACCAGTGGCTCAACCGGAGCCTGTTCACTCAGACAAGTTTATTACTGAAAAGAGATGAGACTGAAAACTGGGTTACACACATTCTGAGTGAGAGAGCCTGGGGCACGAGAAACAAAGAATGACACTTAAGACATTTCTATCAAAGAGTTGGTCTCTGATTGGTTGAATTATACTTACAAATGAAACTTCTCCTCCCAGACAGGATTGAGGTTGCCGTAGATCGTCTTGGTCCTCTTTTTGGTTTTACCCACCTGGACGGTCACGTAAGGGTCACTGGAGCCGGTCTTGTCTTTAGCCTGCAGCCCTTGAGCACAGACAACTATAACCGAGACAGAGTAGAAGATGGAAGTCATCGAGGTATAGTAGAGAATTTGTGTTGTGCACCATTCAGAACTGAACTGAGATTGCTGAATTTTAAATAGCTAAAAGGGAATGAGAAATTGTGACAATGACAATGTTAATGATCAATGTTTGAACCTGTGATGGTGATCTTGGCTGACCACTTAGAGGTTCCATCCAGGACACTCTGCTTGATGGTCTTCATCTGCTGAGCGTGGATGGCCTTGCTGACCACAAACACGTCTCGGATGACCTCAAAGATCTCAGGCTTGTTCCTCTCACGGATCTTCATGCGATCCTTCATGGCCATGATGATGTTCTGAGTGCGGTCCTCTGCACCATGTTTGGAGCTCTTTTCAGCCGCGCCTGATTAAAAGAAGAAATTATGGTTAACAACATGTTTTATTTGCACAGATCTGAAGAATGAGTTGCTAAAAAATTCTAATAAAGATGAATTTCTAATAAAGCAACTCAAAAAATAAATTGTGATTTCTAAAATTATTATAATAAATAAAATAAAAATATTGTGGATGTAATTCATTAAATAAATGAAATGTTTTCATATTTTATAATGGAATTCTATAATTAAAGCATTTACAATTTTTTATTTGCAAAACGTCTTCCCTATTAATATGCACTAAACAAAAACAGTAGAATATGACAAGCTCATAAATCCAATAAACACCCTGTCTTATAAAATATATGTGTGATGATTATTTTACTGTGAGGATCACCTCTAAATCATTTTCTTAATTTTGGCTAATGGACCTGTCAACATGTCACTGAAGGAAGTCCATTTGGGTAAATGAGTTCAACAGGGCAGATGTTAATAGAATAAAAATAGAGTGTTTTGGTATGACAGAAGCTCAAAGGAGACTTTCAGTGAAAGCACCAGTAACCAAGGCTGAGTCCGAAACCTTGCAAACGTAAAATTCTCAGGCAGAACATAATGGTAGGACGCTATAAAGCAGGTCTTTTGTTTCAGATATAGTACAGGTGCTCATACTTACGCTGCAGGCAGTCTGCGTTCAGTAGCTCCTGACACTTCTCGTGACACTTGACCCCGCACTCAGTGCAGCGCATACCCTGCCTTGCGATGCCCCAAAGAAGCCCCTCACACTCGTAACAGTAGGTGGGCGTAGTGGCCGTCCACACCTCAAAGTTGTGAGGTGTGGTACAGGAAATGGGATAGATTAAAGCTTGTAGCGTTTTCTTATACACATGGTTCTTCTGTAGAAGTTTGGAAATAAAAGTAGATAAACATGCATTTAGAAAACTAATAAGATGTCTGTGCGTAATATGGTGAGAGAGCAAAGCAAACTAACCAGTTCTTCATCTTTTATGGAGGAGCGTGAAGCCATCGCAGATGCAATGCCAGCCTTCCTGGCCTGGACCAGAGACTGTCATACAAAGAAAAGATATTAGAACAATGGAAAACCACACAAGATCCCATAAAACACCCCAGGTGAAACGGATATCAGAAACCAAGTGGAATCTAGATGTCAAAAATAACATCAAAACCTAAGAGCAACAACCCAGAACTTCAAAACTAAGGGTGAAGACTATGGGAGTCCCAGAAAAAAAAAGGGAAACCAATGTCTGTGCACTAAAGGAATGAGGGGTTAATGAAGAAACCATCACTAGTAAGCCTGGGTGTGAAGAGGCATCTGGAGTTAAACATTTAAAATAGAATAGAACAACCCACTATAAAACAGCCCTTTGAAAGTGATGGCCCAAACATGTCAATGCATGTCGGAGGGAAAGTAGGTAAACTAATAAAAGTAAACAAGTAGAAAGGACTTCTTTTTTTTTTTTGCTTGCTTGCTTGCTTGTACAGTATATCAAGTAAGGTTGTAATAATTTGCAAACACATTCATTAAATAAATGTTTTATCATAATCATATTATACATAATTATACATGTATTGTGATTTTACCAAGTGAGTTGAAGTATTTAAAAGACAGACATTTAAAATATTTTGTTTTTGCATGTTTTAACAATTACAGTTACATTGTAACACCCTGAAAAAAGTTGACTATTCATCAAATTAATTTTACACTGTCAAATGTTCTAGCTGTGTATTTGCAAACTATTAGAGCAATACTGATCCTGTGGATGCAGTATTATCTTGATATACACAAAAACGTAGGTTCAATCATACTGTATGGGTTATTCTGAAAACTTACCATAGCCTGACCATGCAGAGTGAATGCATTCAAAAGAGTTGTAGAGGTTTAAATGTATGTTTTCATGGGGAGGAGAGAGATCAGAGAGTTGATTTTACTTCACTTTATATTTTTCTGAGTCAGAACTTAAAAGTTATAATGGTCGTCCATTATTGCTTATGAAACTGGACATTTCTCGTAGTCGTCTTTGTCTAGATTGTTTTATTTGGTGACTTAATATTGTCAATTTACTTATTATTATAAAACTGAACAAGTAATATTTTAGCAAAATTGGATTTGGATTGATGATGTTTCTATTGGGGAACAATACCATGTTGAGAATTATAAAAACACAGGTAGCTTTTCTTCATTTTAATGCAAGGAGGAAAGAGTGCTTACCACATCGCTAACCAGAGGAATAGCTTTCTTCTTCCGCAGGTCTGGCATACTGTCAATTCCAAATATTCCACTCCCATTTCTGTGGATATCAACACATTGTGAAGGAGTATTTTCCATGCTTAATAATTAATACACAGACAATGAACACATTAATAAAACGTCACTAACTTATAAATAATTCTAAATACTCATAACCTTAACAAAATATAAGAAAAAGTACAATACATTATAGTATCCATAAAACCTAAAGAGAAACTTACCCAGCTTTAACCCAAGCATTTCTGGAAGTATCTCCTTTTTCTTTGCCCTATGGCATCAAAAATATAGTTTAGAATAACCAATTTGTACAGTGCAAGTCAATAAAGATAAAATAAAATATTAAAACCTAAAATAAATGCAGAGGACACAGGATTGGTTGAGTTTAACCAAAAGGTCTGAGAAAGCAAACCAAAAAAAGACAATACAACAAAAACAAAAAAGACTTTAAGACTTTAAGTTCCATTGTTGGAAATCCTTAAAAATCTGATCCAAATGATTGACATGCAACTTATGAGATCAGAGAAAAAGATGAAGGAAAAGCGAAAAAATAAATCAAATTTTAAAGCACACACAATCTCGTATTGCCAGCAGAATATAATTATATGATGGACAAACACCCTAGTGAAATCCAGACAAAAATTTAGCAAACTGTCCCTGTTTCCATCTGAGGTGAACCACTTTTGTAATAGCATGAGCATTCTTCCTCAGATAAATAGACGTACAGCTGGATAGCTGGATACCAAGGGCATGTGGTATGTGGTATGGAACTGCTTTTAAAAGCAACAATGCAGCAAGACGATGATCACCATTTCAAAAGTATCAATAATTTAAAAAGATGGCAAATCACATTAAAGTAATTAAAACAAAACAGAAGCAAAACACCACATGTAACCATTAAAAGACACAAAACATTGAGTGTTGAAGTCAGACAGAAGATACAGCAAAAATCGAATAGAGGGAAGCCTCATACATGTATCATACACTCCAATAAAGAATGTGCATTCAAATAAACTTTGGACGAAAAACAAAGAAACCCGGCGTTAATGAAAAAAGAAAATAAATCATGACTAAGAATTGACCAAAACATAATTATGACCTGATCATCTTCCCTGCTTCCCTCTGTAAGACAGAGCAGGATAATAAAGAAAAAAGAAAAGAACAGTTGATAAACAGTGTTAAAATTAGGGAAGATTCACAGAAAAACATTTGGAACATTTTATTGATCTTAATTACATTTATAACCAACCAAAAATAAAAGACAGCTTTTTGAGTTCTGAACCACAAAAAAGTACCTTGTTTAAATTCCTCTTCAGAGAAAGTGTTCTTTGAGGCATTGGCGATCCTGGCTAGTCTATGCCGATGTCTCTTCTCTTTGAGCACACGTTCAATATTGGCAAGGCACTTCTGGTGGTGAGGGTCCTCAAGGGCAGGCTCATTGTCAGGACTATGCTCCACCTGTTTTGCATTAACATCCGTCTCCAGTGTTCCTGAATTAGTGCCCTCTGGACTTATTTCGGTATTACCGGTGCCAAATGCCATTTGGTGATCATAATACTCAACAGTTCCTGAACTCAGACCTGCATGTTTTGGGCTAACCTCTGGAATACACTGCAGATTGGAAAGTTTTTGATCTGTTAAAGTTTCCTCTACAGTATCTAAGTGGTCTACTGCATAGTATTCAGTTGGAGTGTGTGAAGGGGAAATCGTGCTAGGAGTAGATACTAGAGGATCAAAGGCTTGAGAATTACGCTGTCGGTTTAGTAATTCCAGCAAGTCCTTCCCATGGAAAGAGGCTTCGATGCTCTTATGAGGAGATGAACTGAGATCTAAAGTTGCATCATCAGAGTGTACAACAATGTCTAAATTTGACTCACCAGCACTCTCCTCCTCAGGGTCATTGGATTTGCAGGGACTTGAGACTACAGACTTGGTGTCTTCATCTAGACACTGAGGTTCATGCATGTCAAGCTTTGTCAAGGCTCCCTTTAGAGCGGAGTGGAAGGTTATCATGGCTTTATTTATCTTTACAACATCATATCCTATATTAGGTGGCTGTGACTCTTCAGTGTCTGTATTTTCAGAGTAATCTGGGTCATATTGATCCTCAGACACACTTGGGCAAACCACGCCTGGCCACTCTTTCTCCGAATCCATATCACAGAGGCAATGCTCGCAAGAGGAGTGTAGATTTTGGCAACCGTCATCATAGTCTGTCATTCCAACAGTTGAACAACTAAGGCTTCGGGATGGCCCACTACATGATTCATCAGCATATGCATCCATGGTGTGGTATCCAGAACTTCGGGAGTACAGACAATTTGATGTGCAGTCACAACCAATGTCACCGACAGTCTGATTCTTAGGATGCCTCCAATCTACAACACTGGATGAACTGGATGGAGAGTTATCATTGTTTCCAAACAGTAGGGATAGGTGTTCAGAGCTGCTTCGTGATGAATGACACGGTGTGCTGCTGGTCTCGCCACCATTGTACCTGTGCCATGTGTCTGGGTGTCCAACAGTTTCCAATTCGTCTGCACTGTTCTGGCAGGAGCAGTAATCCTCCTCACTCCATCCAGTGTCTCCACTCCATCCTCCTCCACTTACGCTCAACTGCATTTCCGAACGTCTCCAACCACTGTTATGTTGGTCAACCTCCCTAGAATGATAACTTCCATCTTGATCATGACTGTTAGAACTGAGACCTGAGGATAAGGAACTAGTGCTTGTAAACTCTTGCCCATCAACTGGACAATAACTGGACTTCTTAAATCTGGAAGAGGGGGCATTAAAGTTGTGAGAAATCTTAGGATTGTTTAACTTGGCTCTTGTAGGTACATCTCGATAATCAGTTTCCATATCCCATCCTGACATGTTAGGTCTGGCTGCTAGTGATCTAACTTCATTCTTCTCCAATTTTCTATGCTTTACTACTGGGCTATTATTTCTACTTTGTGGGACTGAAGCGGCATTCTGCCCACCTGGACTCCTTTGATGAGCCACAACTCTTCGAGGTGATGGATGCCCTACAGCACCAACGGAGTAGAGCTCCTCAATTTCCAGAAGCACAGCATCTACACAGCAGGATACCTCATCTACCGAGCCACTTACAGATGTCAGGTATTGTCTCAAATCTGATATCTCCTCTTGGATTTTATTGATCCCCTGCAGTTCCTTCAAAATGTGCTCCACTATGGTGCTTGAGCCACCTCCTCTTGTCTTGTCTCGGTCCTTAATTTGGCTTGGTTTATTATCCATGGCACCTCTTTCAACTACACAGCCACTGTCTTCTGCTTGGTCTGTGGGCTCCAATGCAGGACCATTCATTTCCATGATGCATGGGATTGTAATATTGCCATCACTATTACGCCTCCCCTGCCCAATAAATTTACTCTTGGAGGTTTTAGTATGACTTTCAAAACTACGCTGAGTTGAGAGAATACACTCATGAGTACAGGGGTCTCTCTTTATGCCACAGATGAACATGTCATCCTCTATCTCTACAGGAGAGTGCTGGGAGTCATAGGCAGTGTTTTCCCCTGAGCCCTGGAGGAATTTCTGAATCTTCTTGCGTATGCTCCGATTGACCTTAGGACTCTGGGTCCGCTTCTTCCCAAGGTCTCTTTTCTTAGACATTCTTTGCTGTAGTTCGCCCGACCCATTTGTTTCATCTTGCTCATTGGAATGACTCTGTGATAACATCCCTTAGAATCAACTGTACCTCAGGTGCGGACCAGAACCTTGAAGCTCTGGTGCATGTGATTACAGAGTTGTTGCATTTCACCAACAGTGCACGAGGATGTGCTTTTCAGTCAAGATCATAACTGAGCTTCAGGCACACCTGACATTTGAGGACAATGACATGAAAAGATTAATACAATTTAACAGACATATTTTGCAATGTTATTGAGAGTGTAGAAAAATTAATCAGTGAAATATTAGCATGCATGTAAAAGAATCCTCATTTACTCTTTTGTTCATGGCCATTCAATCTTTTGCACTTCTGCAAAGACACTATTGCTCTGTTCTAAAACCTAATTGTCTACAGATTTACTCCCAATGCAAAGGCCATTACAAAATGTATGCACCTTAATTGTGCAGCATTCGAACATTGTTTATTTTAGTCAAATTCTAAGGCATCAGGAGTGTTATTTGTGTGGCACATTTGAAATGCTGCCCATGTAGGCCATTCCAAATCAGTTGGTTGCTCTTGGATAAGAGCTTATGCCTCCATATTTCATTATGTACTGTATAGTAAGTAAACAGGCGAGGTGCTGAATGTAGTTTCATAATTGATACTAATGATGACTTTGATCAAAAGTAATGCTACAGGCAAGTAAAAAGTTACATTACAGATGAAGGGTAAGAGTAAGTATATCTGGATCTCTGCCATGTAGTAAAGTACCACCACAATGGGCAAAACAGATTTTAAAGCGGCTCTAAATCCCTTTACACTGTTTACACAGGATGTACATGGCACATAGCGACTCATCAGCTAATACTATAACACTGACCTTAGCTTGCTTATAAACCTAGTCATATCATACTACAGTATGACTTTAATCAGTCCTTCCAGACATTTTTTGTGATTGTTGCGGGCAAAAATCCTTGATTATGCGGCACGTTTTCTTAAAAAATACGATGGAATATGCGGGATATTTATGCAATTTTATGCGATGAAATTGCGGGAACTTGCAAAAACTGCACGCGGATTGATGAAAAAGAGAAAAAAAAGTGATTCCCCCAACACCTTGTTCTCACTAGGCTACTACCTTAATGTAAAGAGTCATTTCTTATTATTGTACTTCCTATGATAAGCAAGCATACTACATCACAGAAAGTGCTGGGAATATTTAAGTTCTCATCTTGTTTTATTTCAGACCTTAATAAACACATGGCAAACTTACAAAACATTGATGAGTCAAACAAGTTCTGTAGCTTTACAAAAGGAATATGCTACAACTTCTGTAAAAATGAATAAAAAAAATAAAAAAAATAAAGTGTGCTTCCTGTTTTACAGAGGTAGCTATACAAAACATCTTCTGTTAAAATATGTGCTTCCAAAGCACAAAGTGCAATCTCTTACTGTAACAAATTTACAAACTAATATACTTACAACTGTAATTTCATGGCTTATTCACGGGGTGTGCAGCTTTTCGATGATGTTCACGTCGCGTAATTACGTCACTTAACAACGTTTCCATGGCAACAGGGGGAACGGCTGCTCTTGTGTTAAGTAAACGCAACATTTTCCAACTTTCTGCTAAGATATATGTGACTTTTTTTGGCAAAGAAAATGCGGGCATTATGAAATTATGCAAGCGCCGCATATTTTGCGCGGAAATCAGCAATTTATGCGGCGAGATTGCAGAGTATTTGAAAAAATGCGACCCCCGCATAAATATGCAGACTTTATGCGATCGCTGAATTCAATGCATAATCAGCCAATCGCGTTTTTCTGGAGGGACTGTTTAATATCGTTAAAATGTATTCAATTGAAAGAAAGCACTGCAATGGTCTTGGTCTATAGAAAACAGCTCAATAAACCATATAAAGGTACAAAGTTTTAAATGTTTAATCAAATAAATGTGATTACATGCCAATTCTAATTACATTTTTTGTTTAAGCATTCTGTTGTAGAAGTCCAGTCATGGCCAAACTGGTGGGGCATATTCCACACAGAACATAACATTATCTTCTTGCCTGTCAGCTCTTCTAACAGTAACTGTTACAGCACAGGGAGGGTGACAGCCCAGCTGTATTCACTGTGGATCATGATTGTTAAGCAGAACCTGCTGGGTCTAATAGCAGCTTCATCCCATTTACTGCCTCGTAGCTAGTCTCGTATACACTATTCAGCTTTCGCTGTTTTATTTATTTAGACACACTCTTTGAATAAATATTTTTTTTATTTTTAAGGGGGGGGGGGGGGGGGGGGGGGTCATGCAAGACAGTCATTGAAATGCAGAGACTGTCCTCTGTGTTATTCTCCAAAAGCATTTAATGGCCAACATGATCTTTACTGACTCCAACAATGAGCGTTTAGGTTGGCAGCTTTCAAGGGCACATTTTGGCTGCTTGCCATGTGTCTGCAATAGGCTAAAATGAATATCAGGGACAGTATGTTTTATGAAGGATTTTTAACTTTACATTTAATACAGTTACAGGAAATGATATACTTTCGAATTAAGATGTTTTAACTAAACTAATTAAAATATTACTTAGATTGTGTAAAATTTTAACTTGAGCACTTTATGTGTCCTAGTTTTGCCTTTAACTTTCACGCCACAAGAATACTCTGAATTTCATAAATTACATTTAAATATTCCTATTATAAGTTTAACCTCTGCCCAATATCACCCAAAAAAATGACATGATAAGAGCACAGCTGATAGAAACTAATAATCAGACACTCTTTGAAGGACCAATGAGGCCATAACTGATATGTGACTAAAAAGGCATTGTTAAACTTGCTGGAATTAAATAAGATTGTGAACTAATTTCTGTGACATTCATTCCGCAGACAGCTCAGGTATCAAAATATTTCATATTCCTGCTTAATTTGCTATTCCAACCAAGAGATAAGATATAGTATATGCCTCAGAATTTCTAATAAGAAACTCTGCAACTATCTCAGCACTGCACTATTTAGAGTAAGTAACTCCCAATAATAGTGCTGTCCTTGATTTAACTAGGCTAAGTTAAGACATAATATAATAATCCAGGACTCAACAATAATAATGACTCAATGTACCAGGCCAGAGTGAAATAGTGCAAATTCAGCTGACTTCTGGTCATTTAAATCATTTAGCTGACTGACATAGATTAGAATGTCAAAACTGCAAGAATATATATACCAGTCAAAAGTTTGGAATAATTATGTTTTTTTTATTTTTATTAAACAAGTCTCTTCTGCTCACCAAGGCTGCATTTATTTGATAAAAAAATACAGTAAAACAGAAAAACTGAAATATTACCATTTAAAATATTCAAAAATCATTATAATATGCTGATTTGGTGTTCAAGAAACATTAGCATTTAATGACAACATTTAAATATGAAAGAAACATCAATGTTGAAAAAAAGTGGTGCTGCTTAATATTTTTGTGGAAACCGTGCTACACTACTATTTACAGGTTTGGTCATAAGGCCAGTGCTGCATCGTCACAAAGTTTATCATTTGCACTTTTTTAAGCCTTGCCAATTAAAAAATTCAAGGTTTAAGAAGATGCGAAAGAGAACTCAATTCGTTACTCCTGCATGGTTTGAGAAGTTTTGCGTGAGCACATATCCAAAGCGCGAGCCCAGAAAGGAAATACTGAATTGTGTTCTCTTTCACATCATCTTGCCATTGAACAGAAAAATGTACACAACATTATGTCAAAATGCCCATATTGGCGAATATCCTCGTAAACATTTGGTTATGTCTTAAGTGAACTTAACAGTACTTAATAAAATGCTTATGTAACAGTATATTGGATCTGTGCCTTAGGTCTTAAACTGACACCAGCCTAATATAACCTGCTGCTGTATGTTTTTAATGTTAATCAAGCAATTTTATTTAAACAAATGTATTCGTTGAATAACTTTTGTAATGGATTAATCTCCATTTCATTTATACAGTGAAGACTATGGTATTATTTCACATGTGATTACTTTATTTAATTTCTGTATCTGAAAAACTACTGTTAGACCAACATGAAAAACACTGTTTATGTTTACTTGTATAATTGTTCTATTCAGGGGCGCGGAAAGTAGGGGTGCTGCACAGGATTGTAAATGCAACGCAAATTTTTGTTCATTTACATTTTTAGCATTACATTTTTATGAGTTGGCTAGTAGTTTTTGGTGTCATAACCTTATGTATTAAGGTTACCTGGGCCAGAAACAATGCAAACAATACAGTAAATAGGCTTATTTTTTATATATATATATATATATATATATATATATATATATATATATATATATATATATATATATATATATATATATATATATATATATATATATATATATATAAGTAAATAGGCTTATTTTATTATATATATATATTTTATTATATATATATATAAAAACTATATACTATATATAACACACACTATATACTTTTTTGAAGTAGGTCCAGTGAAAAATGTTATAAGTACAAAGAAGTTCAGCAAAGAAGTATTTTTTCAAAGAAATATTAAGCAGCAACAGTTTTCAACATTGATAATAGGAAACATTATCAATAATTGAGCACCAATAATAATTCATAACTGATAATAAAACCAGCATATTAGAATGATTTATGAAGAATCGTGTGACACTGGAGTAAGATTTATTGGCTGATGAAATTCAGCTTTGCATCACAGGAATAAAATTACATTTTAGCATATATTAAAATACAAAACAGTTATTTTAAAATTGTGTAATGTCATTCACAATACAATAAATTACCAATATATACATAAATAAATTACTGCCTTAAACTTCTGTAATCTGACGTTTTTTCCAAGTGAAATAAGTCACATTAAAGAAGTAACATGGGTTGTTGAGCGCTTTTCAGATTGACTTTTAAGTGCTTTAATTTTTTATAGTGCATTCATTTTTAATATATTTTTAATTAGGTGTTATAAGTTATAGTACTTCTAATACTTTCTATTGCTCCAGGTGTTTGGTGTCTTCGATCACTTTTTTGAAGGGCATAAACAAGCTGAGAACTTATCAGACCAAACTACACAGTTAACAATAAAGCATTCAATTACTATTATAACAAACATTCAACAAAACTTACCTCACAGGAGAAAAAAGACAAAAATCAAGTTTCACTTTGAGGATTCCAGAACACCCAAACCACCTACAAATAAAAATGTCTCCGGATTTCAAATTGTTGACCTAATCAACACTCCTGCACTGCAAGGATTTATCCATTCGGCCGCTCTGGCAATCATCTCGAACAAAAAAGCAGACACAACCCTCTCCACAAACTGACATCTGCACAGTTGAGCGGATTCCAGTCAAGGCTAGTGTCACAGTCACAGTGGAGCATCTCTCCCTCAAACAACCTCCTCACTCGCTCTCCCTCACTCGCTCTCTTTCTCGGTGTCCTCTGGCAATGTATTCCAACACAAAGCTAATCTGGAATTGTCAAAATGCCAGCATTCCATCTCTCCTCTTTTTCCCTCCTCTCTTGTCGCTATTGCCTCCTTTTAAACATTTGAATGTTACAGTGCACTTTGGTTTTTTTAGGAATATTGTACAGTCAATTAATCAAATAACACATGTTTTATAACTGCTCAAAAATCCTCCATAAATATGCCATGATGTGGTACAATGTTAATTAAAAAATTACAAACAATGACAATAAACAACAATTCGGTAAAACGCTAAAGCCCAATCAGGGGATTAGCTAAACCATATTACACAGAGATAAGACTGTTAATACTAGGTTTACACACCTCTCTGCTTTAACTGTGTTTGATTTATGGCTGTAAGGAGGCATATAAGAGGCTGTTTTACAGCTAAATCTCCTTTAATGCAGATGTTTATAAGAATAAGCTTATCTCAAATAATTCCCTATGTCCTTCACAGCAAAAATTATTTATGTGACTAAGTAAGGTGCTAAACCACACCCATTGTCTCTGCTTCTGTAAAAGCTGCTAATTTAATACAGTGTTCACAATAAGTCGCAAGCAGCAATCACTATAATGGAGCCTCAATCAAGTGTGCCGTATGTGAAACCACTTAATTAGCATGAGCGGTGCGTTATCGGAATAAATTACTTCACTTTTACAAATTCATAGTCCTACAGACATTATACATAAAAGTAGACATATTCTGTCACATAAAATAAAAAACAGGCACTTTTCATCCAAAGCAATCTAAGTTAGAATTAATCTGATTTGCCATTATTATTTTGTGACACTATTAATTCTGACTTAAGGTGATCAAGCCACAAAAGTGCCTTGCGATGTTAATTTATTTCTAGAGGCTCACACACTCAATTTTGTGTGCGGTCAAATGAAATAAATGAAGGGGGAAAACAGCATAGCTAATTACTGACTGTCAAGATGAGAGAGAAAAAGAAAGGGAGAGACAGAGAGAGAAAGAAATGGTGCAAACAGGGCTAGATTTATAGAACAAACAACAAAACAAATAAATAAATAAAAAACTACATATAATGGAATGCAAAGCTTTAAAATGTAAGTAATCTTAAATACACTACATCGTTACATAGATTGTAAAAATGTATATTGTATATAATTACATTAAAATAAATATTGGCTATTTATTGGCAAAGGAAATATAACAATAAAAGAACATAATTCATAGAAATAATCATAAAATTATGAATTATTAAAAAAATATAGAAAATATTTACAATTAATATTTTAAAATACTGGAAAGATAATTTAAGCATAAGTGCTATTACATTATTATTTTCATACACACCCACACATTATACTCCACTGCATATACCTTTACTCCATCTTTAACATACTATATTCCACCACTTTTGATAATTAGACATGACCAATAGCCCAGTACTTCCCTTTGTGGACTTCCCAGAGTCAATTCCCCAATTTCTTTTAATTAGTCATTAAATACCCTTCAAGACACACACTATCTCTAGCCCGCTGCTTCTCTTTGCTTAATTACTCTGAGACTTTATCAGAGGCATCAGACAGCAACTCTTCAGAGCCTGACCTTGGCCCTTGCAGATTAATGGTCTAGGCTAGGAACCCAGCATGCCTTTCCTAGCTGATACAGTACCATAGTGGACTAACACTTTTGTAATGATGAATTTACTATGCCCCAAGTTTCAACCAACCAAACAACGAAATGCAAATAAATATTTCTAAAAAGTCTCAAAAATGTAAATCTTTCAAGCTTAAATCTTGTATGGTAAAACTCAACCAATCCAAAACAGATGTTCATGAATGAGCTGATGCAATCCATACTTACCTTCTAGAAAAGAATAAAGGTAAGTAAATTCAATTCAAGAGATAATTTCATAACAGATAGATAAGATGCTGGTAACTTGTGCAGGTTTGTAGGAAAAAAGAAATGTGGTAGTTTTTGATCTAAAGCGTGAAACTGGATGAACTGAAGGAGGAATGACAAATGAGATGGAGGGTATGAGCTCCCTACTATACCTCCTTAAGCTGAACTCTCACTTTGTTGATTGCCTTAAGCCAGCGTACTCTGGATGGAGTAAATGGCAAAGGTGATCCATCATCCCTGAAGCTAGAAAAATAAAACATCTAATGAAATTGAATTCATCTTATTGAAAATATTTATTATAGCAAATGTACACTGTAAACTCACTGTAAGCCAGTACAATATCTGTACCTTTTGAGAGTTTTTTCAGGCATTTTGTCCACTTGAAAAAAACCCTTCATTTTTAATGGTGCTGCTTATACCCTTTCCATTTTCTTGGGAAGATTTCAATCCCTCATCTTCCCCCCAGGAAGTATGTCCATTGGTAGGGTGATGCCCATTTCTGGATGGCCGATAGCCGGTGCTGTGGTAAGAATGGTAGGACTCCTCTAACTCTGAACAGGCAGCACTCTCCTGACCAGTCTCACTAAGCTGAGAACTAGCTTGACTGAGATTGCCTGAAGATCCAAAACGACTAGAGTCCACAGGGCTAGAGTTGTAAAGAAAGAAAGAAAGAAAGAAAGATTAGTAACAAGTGAGTTACAGTAACTGAGATTGTGAACCACATTCACTGCATTAGTAGGTCTAAATTCCAATTAAGAAACACAATAAAAGCAACACACAGCTAATGGAAATACACATTTACAAAGAACCAAAGCACAGTTATAAAAGTCACATTGCACTGAGAAGAAACAATCACATGTAGGGAAAGACACCATCTTCATTAACTAAAGCTAAAACTAAAGTCAGTGAGTGTGTTTACATGCACATTAATATTCTTAGTCTGCATATTCTGATAATGATGAGCCCTTAAAATATTTTATTGTTTAGAATAACCAAATAAAATGAAAAATTAGTATACAAAAAATTCAGAAAACATAATGTGAGTGTAACGCATTTCAAATTGCAAAAGTAAAATACTAAACTACATAAGAAATAAACATTTATATATGTTAGCCTTGTAAGAATTATGACTGTGCATGTAAACTTATTGCAACATAAATGGTTTATGAAACCATTTAGTATGCTCCTACTAGCCTTTTTGGAATCAAAAGGTCCTTCTTTTCCTGCTGTAATCCTGAAGAGACATCTGTAGAAGGTTGGGTCTGGATATGGATTTCTAAATCTTTTTGTGGAGGTGAATCAGGTGTGGAAGCACTGAGTTGGGGTTTGTCTGAGTCATTTTCTGGGACAAAAAATTCTGTCTTTTGGACTTCAGAATTGGCAACAATTTCTTGTTTAATGTCAACAGGGTGTGTGATTTCACCATTTTCTTCCTTTGAGATAAAATTGTTATGCCCTATTTTAGCAGTTGTACTATATTCAATATGTAGTTTATTCTCCTGAGCTTTAGGCTGGGTTGTAACAATCGGAGGTGTTTGTTGCTTAGGAGGTTCTGGAGTTTCTTTCTGCCATGGAAAACCAAATTTTGTTCCAAATAAAGATGTTGACGTTTCTTCTTTTGATATCACAATCTTCTCCTCTTGAAACAGTCTTGCTGAAATTGAATTAAATCCAGAAAGAAACTTTCCACCTTCTGTGTTTGATATTGAGGGTGGTGAAGAAAAGAAAGATCCAAAAGACTTTCCAGCATCTGCAGGTCCAGCCAGGAAACCAAACTTAGGTGGTGTTAAACCTGGCGTGCCAAATATGGACTGAGAAGGTTCTGATGATGGAGAGTGTTGAGCTATTTTTGAGCTATTGTCTACTGCAGGTACTGATTTGTCTGTAATCTTTGCTTCAGGTTCAGAAACAATGACAATGTTTTTCTCATGTATTACTTCACCTTCAGTAGGCTCCTTAACAAATGTTTTAGCTGGATGACAGCTGGAAGCTGATGTGGCATCTACAGTTGCAACTGTTAAATTACTTAAAGTGTCATCAGCAGACATTTCTTTCACAGGTAAAATAATTTCTACTTTATCTTTTTTATCTTGGTCTCTAGACAATGTAATATCCCCAGGAGATGATAGTGAGTCATTATGTGCACTCTGATCTTGGACTGACTGAAGCGACTGAGTAGAGGTAACAGATTGTGTTGTGTCAGCTGCTTTGGGTGCTTCTGGTGATTTAAACATACTGAAAAGGTCAGTTTTTATGGACTCAGTGGGTAAGTTACTTGGAAGGCCAAAGAATGAGGTTCTTTGTGTGGTGGTGTTTGGTTGTGAGAAGAGACCACCTGATGAATTTGTTGCTGAACTGGCACCAGTGAACAGTTTAGACATAAAGCCACTAACAGCTTCAGCTGATGAGTCTATGGCAGATTTCTGTGGCTCAGGATGTTTAGGAAGTCCTTCAGAACCATTGGGCTCAGTTGAATCACCCTGTTTTATATGCTGAGTTTGACCATCTGTAGTCTGAATTTCTGTTTTTATAATCTGCTCTGAGTTTGAATCAATATCCTTTGAAAAAGCATCTACAGGCACACCAGAATGTTTTAGGGTAACATCTAGATTACTCCCTTCAACAACTACTGTCTGAACAATAGGATCTGAGCTTTTATCAGTGATATCAGAAGAGATTGAAGCTATTGGGGCTGCTTTTCCTTCATCGCTCAAGGGTATAGAGTGCTTGGAATCATCATCCTGGGGTCCTGATTTATTTTCCTCCAAGGAGCTCAAATTTGACAGGCCAAAGCCCACAGTCTTTGATTTATTATCCTCAGTAGCACCCCCACGAGAGAATAATGATGCAACTTTCAACAGCCCCTCAGTCTCAGATGGTTTTGATGGTGGTCCAGTTTGACTAGGTGAAGGTGTTGAACTAGGAACACTGAACATGGAAAGAAGACCTTTTCCAGGAGCATCCTTAGAAGCAACTCCAGATAGAATCCCTCCAAATAGTGAAGAAGACTGAGGAGTGGCCTGTTGTGGACTTGATCCACCAAACACAGAAAATAAACCCTTTCCTGGCAACTCATTAAAGGCAGAAGCACCAGGACTATTACTCTCAACTTTATGCCCTGCATTGACTGTACTGGGCTGTGAACTTGGTCCAGAAAACATAGAAAATAGATTCTTGCCAGGAACTTCCATTGGTCCTGAGGCACCAGGGAAAATCCCACCAAGTATAGATCCAGTCTGAGGAGGAGCATTTTGAGAACCTGACCCAGAAAACATTGACAACAAGCCTGAGGTTGCTCCCTCTTTTGGTGGTACTACACCCTGAGCAGAAGAATCCTCCTGGTGTGCCGATAACTTGTTCGATTCAGAAGATGCCAAACTACCATCAATAGCTGGCAATGCCTCTGGTGGGGCTTTTGGTGCTGATACAGATGGATCATAGCTTAGTGTCTCACTTGGCTGAAGTGTAGCCCCACTGAACTTTGACAAAATACCTTTACCAAGGGATTCATTTGAGAGTAGCCCACTAAGAAGTGAGGAAGGATGAGAAGAGCCTGGCAATGTATTTTGTCCAGTGATAATAGTAGGGAAGTTTTTACCTTGTGGTTCATTTGACTCTTTACTATCAAGAGAAATTGAACTTGACACTGAATTTGCTTCCTGAGGGCTAGGTCCACTAGACAAGGAGGGTATTTCATTTACTGATTGCTCTTTACATAGCTTATTAGGTGGGACAACAGACTCAGGAGTCAAGCCTCCCTGTACAGCTGTTGGGTGACTGGTTGTTCCGGAACTTGCAAGTAAACCCTTTGCTGGACTGTCATTAGGTGGTTCCTTCGTAAGAGTTGCTCCTGTTGCAGGAGAAGAGACAGATTGTGGTGGAGTTTTTTGAGAGTTAGACCCATCCAACAAAGTAGTATGTTTAACTTTCTGCTCATTAGTAGGGACTGGAACTCTGGTGGGTGGTGGTTGTGCTCCAAACATAGCAAATAGGCCTTTTGCTGGACTCTCGTTCGAGCTTGATGATCCACCTAATATACTACCCAAAATTGATCCTGCCTGCTGTGAAGGTTGTTGCCCTGAACCACCAAACATAGAAAATATACTTTTACCCAGGGGCTCTTTTGGTTGTCCATTCCCTTGGGGTGCAGGCTGAGTGGTAGAGTGGAGATTAGGGCCACTGAACATAGATAGCAGTCCTGTTACTGGTGTCTCTTTTGGTGGGTCAGCTCCAGATACAGGTGAAGTCTGCTGAGTGCTAGAACCACTAATCATAGAGAGTAATCCCATGGCTGGTGTTTCCTTTGGAGGGACAGTTCCTGGTGTTTGTTTTTGATTAGAAGAACCCAGTTGTGTTGAAGACTGTTGTGTACTAGTGCCACTGAACACAGAAAATAAATTCAGACCCTGAGTCTCTTTCGGAGGAGGAGTTTGACCCGTGGATCCAGATTGTGGTGAAGTCTGTTGAATGCTGGAACCTCCAAATAAAGTCAGGATGTTTTTGCCTGGTGGTTCTTTTGCAGATGCACCATCCATTGATTCTTGAGAAGAGGCAGATCCAGTTTGAAATGGACTTTGTTGCTGACTGGAACCACCAAATATGGACAGCAGCCCTTTGCCTTCCTCTTTAGAGGCTGTGGTCCCTGAGAACATATCCCCAACAGAGAAACCAAATAACCCACCAGACTGCTTGGAGGGGGCATCTGGTTTTGTCTCCCCAGTTGGTGGCATAGTTTGAGATCTCCCTGGTGTTGGTACCTTGTTAGCATCGTTAGAAAATATCTGAGATCCAGAGACACTCCGTTTTTGAAATGACTGTGATACACTAGGTAATTCTGACTGACAATCTTGTCCACAGGTACTTACTGTTTGTTTTTTCTGAATTCCTTTAGGCATTGTTGTTGTTGTTGTTGTTGTTGTGCGGCAGTCTTTGTTTACATCATTTATCATAGAAGTTGGCTGCGGGTGTGAGGGAGAATGTTGCAGATTTCTCTTTGATAGTGTGGGAGGGGGACTTTCTATGTTAAAAAAATCACCTATTGACCCAAAAATGCTAGTCATTTCAGTTTTGTCTTGGTTTGCGGATGAATCTTTTATACCAGCAGAAACAGATCCATCTTTCTCTGGTTGTCTAGATACTGTTTGAGTAGATTTAGAGGGCTCTGACTTTACTTCCTCCATTCCCACTGTTTTCTTGAAAAAGTTTAAAAACCCACCCAACTGCTCAGATGGCTTCCCACCATGTGTATCTCCTGGCTGAGAAACATCTGGAGAGGCAGATTTGCAGGTTACACTTGAGCAGTCTCTTGAAGTTGTAGTAGTAGAACAAATGGATGTTAAAGGAACAGAGGACTGTTGTGACACTGTGGCTTGTCTAGACAGTTTGGGTTTCTGAGATGAGCTTAAAATGGATGCACCCCGAGGAGTTGTGGAAGCCGGTGACTGTGTTGGAGATGTTAGTGAAACTCCAGATGTTATTGAAATTGGTTTGGATGCCAACTGATTTGTACTCTTTGACTGAGTTGTTCCACAGGAGGAGTCATCCATTATGATCTTTGATTTAAGACTCTGAAAACCTGTTGAGATAATGTTTTTGGCTTGCTGATCAATGAGTCGAGTTTCAGGGGCTTTAATAAATTCACTTTGAATTTGTCCTGGGTATGGAGCATCTTCGGCAGGAGGCGATCTTGAGGCAGTTTTGTTTTTGGTTGATTCTGAATCTGAGCTTTTGCCAACAATTGATGAAAGAAATGATGATATTTTCTTAATGGATCGATCTGGCTGCTCCTCCCCAGGCTGTACTCTCTTTCTCCACTCTTCTTCTGAAACATCATCTACATGCTTTACTTGTACTCCAGTGGATGAACGGCGTCTCTGTTGAGGCTGGTAGCAGCTATAGACACCTGCGGTAGGTGAATTTGTAGTTGGGGTAACACCAAATGAAATAGAAACCTTCTTGGATAGCAGTTCTTTCATTCCTCTGCAGTTGAGATTTGCATTATTGTGGTCGGCACCATAAAATGAGAGATCAACAGCTTCCTGAGAAGGATCCCAGTAATGATAATTGTTCTGGAGCTGTTGTTTTGTATCTATCTTAACCTTGTTGAATTGATAATTGGAAAAATCCAGAGCTTGCGGTCTTTGACGAAGAATGGAATCCTCAAACATCTGAGAGAAACACTCTAGATTCAGATTCATGATTTGGTTACCTTTTCTATAGGCTGCTGACAAGTCAAGAGGTGCAGTAAGAAGTTCAGCTTCATTTTGGTCTTGCCCTGGAAGCCAGAGGAGCTCATCTTCATTGTAGAGTGGAATCTTAAAACCACAAACTTTAACCATCTCATTATACAACCAGGCACTAGGATAGAAGTCCCCTTTATTTCCCCACTCTTGTTCTGGGGCACATGCATAGACATATTGCCCAGACTCATCTGTCAGTAGGGCGTAAATATACTCATAATCAGTGTAGACGAAATATCCACAATCTCCATTATCTGCAGGCCACCACATCCCTTGGTCTAAAAGTGAAAGCCATTGCTGATACCACTCTGTCTCCTCAAGATAAACATGTTCCTCCATATCTATGTTGCTTGTTGAAGAGTAGTTCCAATGATTTGGTGAAGTAGCTACATTAACATAGCTTCCATTATTCACAGGTTGACTGAACATTTCTGATGTGCCTTGATAGATATACTGTCCATTAGCGGAGTAAGAAAGATGTGGAGGGGTTTCCTCATAATATCCCTCATGATATGAAACACTGTTTAGACTGTAACAACTTTCTGCACTAAACGAGTGCCACTTGCCTAATTTATCATTATTTTTAGCATTATTTTTAATGCTCAAATTCAATACACCAAACTCTTGGCTACTAATCACATCCAAACTGTTATGGCTATTCCACGCTCTCAGTCTCATTGAACTATTGGGAATATCTTTGAAATACTCTGGTTGATTATCATTCTCTCCCTGGCATCTCATCCATTCCCGAGTAGGACAATATTGTTGATTTACATCCATATTTATATTGTTCAGATACTGAGAAGATTTGTGGACTTCATCACTAAGTGTACTTCCATGTTCGTTAGGATAGCAGCCCAATGACTGATCATTCAGCTGTTGCCACAAAATTGATTCTTGGATCCATGAGTCTTCATCATTGGGACTAAGTCCCAATGCATACGAAGAAGAGCCTTGTTGGTAACCATACTGTTCAGATATACTATGTAAGGATGGATAACTCTGCCTTAAATATTCCTGTGACATTACAGCTCGAGACGTGTAACCAAGAGGGGGGCTACGAAGATTGTCAGTGGTATATGAAGTGTTTCTTACTTGACTTGAGAGCAAAAAGTTTTGTGAGCTATATAAGAGGGGTAAATTACCAGTGCTATTTGATGAGTATGTAGCACGATTTTGTTGTGATCTTGCATAACTTGCTGGTGTCCTCAAATCAAGGCTCTCTGTGTCAAAGATCCTAGGCACATTATTTAAGTCAGATACATTGTGTCTCAGAAGTCCTATAGAATGTGATCCTTCCACAACCATGTCCTCCATTTTGGCTGGGGAAACATCTGTTGTAATCCTGCTGAATATTCCAGATAAGAAACCTTGTTGATTAGAAAGCTTTTGATTTTGCAGTTCAGCTTGATTCTGAGAGGGTAGTTGAGGTAGCTGCCTTTTTGATTGACCTTTCTGAGTGGAAATCTCTGTTGGTATGTGTTGCTGCTCCTGTTTCTGCTCAAATGAATTCTGTATTTTTGGTGATGCATCTTCAGGATGCGAGGATGTGAGCTTACTGAAAAGACCAGACAAAGTTCCTGACTGAGAGGATGTATCTTGCCTTGGCACAGGAGAACTCTGTTTTGTCTCAATTGACTGCTGCAAACAAGCATGTTCATTGTTTTCCTTTGTAACAGGTGGCATATTCAGTTCCTGTGACTCAGTGGAGGATATTTTAAGAAAGGCAGAGAAGAGACTACCGGACTGGGGTTTGTGTTTAAATGAGTTATCTTGAGATGAGTGGCTTTGTCCCATCACATTTGTGTTTGGCTGGAGAGGAGAGGACTGATTGTTAGATGCTTGTATTTGTTGTGTTGACTGAGAGACAGAAACATCTGATGTGGCAAACTTGAAAGGGCCGGACAAAATGTCATCTTGTTGAGAAGGTCCTTGATGTGATACACTTTGTCCAGGCGCATCTAATATGCCTTTCTGATGTTGGTCTGACTGCTGATTCCGGATTCTGGACTGCTGAGCAAGATTGCAGCTCTGTCCCTCTGCATTAATCTTGACAGGATCTTGATGAGAACTCACACTTGATGATATTTGTTGCCCCTGGGACATCTTTGTTTGAGTGTCTGATACCTTGTCAGTGGAGGCAAATCTGAAAAGGCCAGACAAAATACTCCCCTGTTGAGGTGGTGCACTTGCACATTTTGACTGTTGCTCAGAGAATGGACTTTTGGATTGGAGTTTTTGGATAGGTCTATGAGTTGACTCATTTTCATAAGAAGATGAGATAAGAGGATTAGATGCACTTTGTTGGGGGTGAGGTTGGTTTTGTTGATTTAATATTTGAGCAGACTGGCTCCTTTGTTGTGACTGATTGAGTTGAGTAACTGCTGTCATATCACCTGTTGATGCAAATTTCATGAATCCTGAGAGTAAGCCTCCTTGTTGTGATTGAATAGTAGATGTTCGGGAACTTGATGAATCATCAGAGGCAGCTGATTTAAACAAACTAGAAAACAGACCCTGACGTTCATATTGATATGTTTTTTGCTCTGTAACATGAGGGACTTCAATTGGACCAGGATGTTGGTGCCTAAATTGCATTTGTTCTTTAGCAGAAACTGTATTCTGATGTTGTATCCTAGGTACATTCTGATTTGACCCTGGAGGAAGTGGATAACTCTGAATATTAGGCCTTTGGGGAGGAAGTGTAGAGCTCTGAATATTAGGCCTTTGGGGAGGAAGTGAAGAGCTCTGAATATTAGGCCTTTGGGAAGGAAGTGAAGAGCTCTGAATATTAGGCCTTTGGGTAGGTGTAGTAACAGGTTGCAGATCTTCGGTTGATGCCACCTTAAAAAGACTAGAAAACCAACCTGTTTCTGGGTTCACCATAGCCTTTGCCTCAGGGGGTTCTTTATGGATCTGTGTTGTTGATTTTGTATTGTCAGGAACTGAAGATGGAAATACACCTGTAATTATGTTTGTGGCAGGAAGAGTTTGATCTGTCTTACCTGAGTTTTGTGACATACTTCTCGTTGTACTAGAATCCTCACCAGTTGCAAATTTAAGAAATCCAGAAAACAGCCCCCCTTCTGATTTTTGAGGTTGTGGGACAGATACATTGTCAGAGACAAAAGGTTGCCTTATAATGGAGGATTTATCTGAAACTTTTTCTACTTTAATGTCTTCCGCTGATCTGAAGACAGGAAAAACTGTCTGTGTTTGAGTCTGAGGAGGCACTGGATATCCAGGTGAGATTAATGAACTGAGAGATTTCTTAAAAGGACTAAAAAATCCTGACTCCTCAGCTGAGTGTTGTGTTAGAGGCTTAATGTGTGTCTTCTCACTATTTATTGCATTAGAGGTAGTTTTAAGAATTTTAAGGTTTTCACCGTCAACAACTTGATGTGCATCTGACATTTTACTGTGTTTTGTATTTTCATTCAAAACTCTGAGCTGCTCTCCTGGCATATTTTGCCTTACATCAAAATCCTTTTGAAAATAACTTCTGTCCATTACATTCACAACATTTTCCCCAGTGAAAATGTTCCCATTTTCCAGCACTGAATTCACAGAAGATGGTGTCTCTTTGTGAGCTGTGACACCACTGTATTTGTTGTACTCATTTCTGATTGTTTGAGTTGACTGGTCTACCCCTTGAATGTTGGCATCAGATAGCTGGAAAGACAGAGATGGCATTGAAAACTTCCTATCAGACTGTGAATCCTGAGTAGGTGATACCACAGCTACTGGTGTGGGACTTGCAGACTTTGGCATGAAGTGCAACAATTTTGATATACCAGAACAAGCTGGAGCATTATTTGGTGCCTCTGATTGTTCAACAGACTTAGACCCCACTTGTTTTGAGCTTGACACAACTTTATCTGTCAAAGAGCTAAATAATGAGCTCACAGCATTCTTTATCTCTGCCACTCCATGTTCAGAAGCACCTCTTGAATTTCGTTCTTTGGCATCTATGGGTTTTTCTTTTACTTCCTTAGAGATGATCCCTGGCTCATCTCCAACAGATTCAGTTCTTGCACTACCCTGAGATGACAACCTTGATTTGTTAGACTTCGGTAAGGATCCATATTTACTGATCTCCTCTTCTTTTTCAGCTAGATATTCTGATACAGTTTCAACCAGGCACTGCAGCTCATCCATAGGATCAACATATTCATCACTAGGTTCCTCTACAGGAGAAAGCATGACCTCTGGAGCCCATCCACCAATTTTGCACTTTCCACTTTTCTTATCACGGTAACCTTGAAGCCTCTCACTTTGGCTACCATATGTTGAGAGATATCCATAGTGGCTATAATTCTTCCTCTCCTTACTCCTGAGTGCCTTAGCTAAAGAGGTCATTTCCTCTAACTCCTCCTCAGAGCCAATGGAATATTGTATATCATCTGAGCCCTCAGAATCAAAGCCTACATCTTCCCTCAGTCTAGCTGCTTCTTCCTCTTGATATGCGACATAATTCTCCAGTGTGTTTTCTAGCTTGTTTTTGGCCCACATTCTAGTTTTGTAGAGTAAGCCATTTTTGTATGGTTTCAGGCATGGCATCATTTTTTCATCAGCCTCTTCCATTTCTTTCACTTGACGCAACACAAGCTCGCTTCGTTTTTGACGGAGAAATGCAAGATCGGGAGGGAAATGCTCTACTCCGACATATTCCAGTCCTCCTGGGTCCCGGATTTTTTTCTTTCTCCTTCGATCAATAGTGGCATAGCCTTCTGGGTAAGCAGCATTTAATGAAGCACTTTTATTTTTTATTGGAGACAACTGGTTGAATATGGGGTCATGGTAAGCCTTTTCAATATGAACAAGATCATCTTGTCTGTCATGATTCTCAATCCATGCCTGTTTCTCTCTATCAAGGAACTCATTCAGGGTACTTTTACCCTGTGGTTTGTATTTTACCTCCCAATCATCCACACCCATGCCTGAATCTACTGGGACAATCCTAACTCTACCCCTCCGATTAGGAACTCTAGCGAAGATTAAAAGGATGGAAGAGGATAAAAAGGAGGGGGAAAGAAAGAAAGAGAAAAATGTATTTCAACATTAGAGACAAAAGCTGCTGAAAGCAAAAACATGATCATAGTGATGCACTAAAGCAATGACAAAGCAAAAGCTTTGAGTTTAAAGACCCCCTATTATATAATAAAGTTCCCTAATGTTGTTTTGGAGTCTCCAACAACAGGTTTGCATCAAGGTTAAAAAAACGTTTTCATATTCTCATAATATACATGTGCACATCACCACATTTTCAATGATTTTCAAACGGCTCGTCAGATGAATCAATCTCTCTAAATCCCTTCTTTTCCGCAAGCTACTCTGCTCTGATTGGTCAGACAGCGCAGTCTGTTGTGATTGGTCTACCGCGTGCATTGAAAACAAAACTGCCCATTGCCATAGCAATGTCAGCTCTGCGTGTCCTGAGGCTTCCTACACCATAAACTAAACACAGTAACGAACAATGACGTTGATTGTACCATATCAATTTGAGCGCCAGGCCGATGATGAAACACTGGAAGAACTAGTTATTCAACCTGTAAATGCATCACAAGGACGACCCGAGCCGGACGTTTCAGTGATTCACTGATACGCTACTCGGTTTGAGGTACATTATGAGATGTTGCAACTGAAATTCCTCACAATCAGCATTAACAAGTGCATGTCCATTAAACAAACCGATTATTTTACTTGTACTTATTTATTTATCAAGTATTTTTCTAATTTATCGTGGTGAACATGTGGAAACTGTATCAATAACAGAGCATACATTAGCCGAGCTCTAGCTTGAATGATTGATGTAACAAACTTTGGTAAAACAAATCTTGCTCCATGCTTAATCTTTACTCAAAGTAGTGAGAACGACAGACAATCTGCATTAATAGACACAGTTTTAGGTAAAAGTGGCCTACAACAGATCAGCGGAAGTATTTCAGTAAGACAGTAATAATGCGAGTTAGCCAATTAGCAGGAGACCTACACAATATAAAACACAAAACAAAGTATTTTAAACAACATCTTTCAAGAGCAAGCGGATTCCGAATCCTACACTGAACTCCGAGATTTAAGAAGCAGTCGTACGTAAACTAAAGGGAACACAGCAAAAGTTTAGGATTATACTGCTGTGGTATCGTTGTAAAGATTAATTTTAACCACTGATTCTTCACATGCTCGTCCTTGGGCAGTGAAAAAAAATGTAAATAAACTGGCTTTATCTTCACATTGTAGAGCACAGCTTCTTCTCAACATGATGCTATCCAGAATCCAAAGGAATCAGCAGCCGGTTTGAGGGGGTTCAAGTTTTCTCTGGTGTCTACGTGCGCAATAAGTGGGCGGGCAATATGCTAATGTTTCGTCTTGACGTTACAACGAAAAGGCTTATGACTCGTTTGAAAAACGATTCATTTAATTGACTCAGAGTCGACTCTTACTTTTGAAAGACAATAACTTTATATTCGGCGCACTTTTAGATTTAAACTTTGCATGATGTTTTCATTCTTTTAGAGCCATGTTACACACTACATGAAAGGTTACTTTCAAAAATCCATAATAGGGGCACTTTTAAGTAAAGTTAAGAAAGAAAAAAGAAAAAAAGTACATTCCTTATTATACCATGAAAGGCCTTTCACCTCACTGACAAATATATACCCCCTCCCCCAACCATAACTTAATGATCAAAAGAAATACAATCTCTAGTCTGTATTTCTTAAAGAGATCTGATGCAATAGAATTATCCAGATTAGCTGTGTGCTCTGCCACACAAAAGACTCTGATTAACCACAATCTCGGAATACCACATTTCGTTTTTTTCTCTTACACAAATCCCAAGTCTAAAAGACTAGAAATCCATTCCCAGATTGCAAGTTTAAAGTTTGGCATAACAAACAAAGATGGTTTGCACCCAGCAGGATATTTGGCAGAACAAAAAACAATGAATAAAAAAAAGAAAAAGAAAAAAAAAAAAACACGCTCATAAAAAGAGATTCCTTAATATATGTTACTTTTTTTTTCAAATTGCTATTTCAAAGCTGGTTTATTGACATATCTGTTCCAAAATCATTTTGTTCAGTGCTAAAAGTGTTGTAAAATGGGTGCAGTTGTACACAAAGTAACAAGACGTTTAGTGTGTATGCATACAGTGTAACTGAATGTACCTGCTTGCATGGTGCTCCCTATAGTCAAATTCAAAGCTGTGCAAAGAGTCAGCACAGGAGTCCATGTGCTGCTGAAAGCGTGGCCCCATGGGATACTGGTGAAGTGAAGAGTTGGGCTGGGCTGTGGTGTGGTAGCGGGGAGGCAAGCTACTGCTCGTCTCACTCCTATAGTCACTGTCTCTGTCCTCCACCGCACTGTCCAGGTCATCCAAAGCTAGATAGGGTGAGGCAGAAAGGTCAGGCTGGAAATATTACCGGTGAGTAATGCATAAAATTCAAATATATCTTGGATTTTTTATAAATATATTTTGATGTAACTAAATAAGAAAACGCAAAACAATTTCTGATCATCCAAAGGAAATCAAATATGTCTCTCTGAAACAAAGTTGCCACACAATACAAACGAGTAAACGGAAGTAAATGCAGGACAACTTAAACAGGGAGCTCACAACATACACAAAGAACAAATCATTGTCTCAACCGGGTAAAAACTCAAGGAAATTTTGGGGGGAAAGTTCATGCATCCAATCTAAACAAAGCACCCAAATATTTATGTAAATTACTGTTTCCTGAACAGAACAAGATGTACAAACAGTAGTTTGTATATGTCATTTGCAAATTTTAGTCAGAGTATGTAAAAACTTCTAAAACCTATATCATCCCTCATTTACTGGGAAGATGCTTTTCATGAAGCATTACACAGTTTAATTATATGATCAAATTTAGGCTTACCGGATTTTACTATCAGGTTCATTATCAAATATTTTCAGCTATTTTTTTTTACACCTTTTTAAATATTTCAACAAGTTTATTTACATTATTTACCAATATTTACATTTGCCATTGCAAAAATATTTATTGTGTTACAATACACAAATCTGTGGGGTTGTATTGACATTTCATCTACGCAAGTGTGCATGAACATCTCAACACTTTGGGCTCATATGAAAGTACAGAAGGGCTTTTAAGGGTCCAGGGAAGTTCTAGGGAGTAATCTAGAGTAGAGGGTTACCGTATAAAATTACATACTTTGGCTGTCAGCCCATCCAAAATAGTTGCCTGGTGAGGTTAAAAATCAAGAGTGAGAGAAGATGTGCAAAAATAAAATAATTTACAAAGACTGACATTTTGGTTCTAATGTAATTGCTCTTGTGTTTGATTCAAATGCAGGATGCTTTAGCGAACATATGTGAACAGATACACTGTGAACAGATTGTATGTTAACATATACACTACTCAAAGGTGACAAAAAGAAGAGGCATGTGAAGATAAAGGAGTGGAGAGTGCAGTGAATCATCAGGCATGATGCCATGGCTCCATCTAGTGTGACATGTTGTCACTCACAGCATTGAGAGGCAGCACAGGGCAGAGGGCGTCCCGCTATGTCATCCTGTAAGGGAAATTAACATGAGGAGAGAGAAAAAAAGTATAAAGTATGGTTAAGAACTAATTACATGCAGATTCCAATAACAATAATTTAAAAAAAAAACATTAAATTGCATGCATATTCACTGCAAAAATTACTTCAAACTGTACAGATACAATATATATATATATACGTATATATATATAATGAAACTGATTAATTTAAGGACTACCTGTATTATGATTTTTGCAAAAGACGCAATTATTAGATATGGATTCATGATTTCACTGATAAATCTGCTGTACAATAATATATATGTATAAATTTTATTTTATTAGCTTCTTTCCAAAACACAAGGTTGCTTTACAGAACAAGGGGAAAAAAGCACATTTCAAATACTTGTAGAATTAAATTGGCATCTCCTGTGGTGTGACATGTTAGACTCCAAGTTAGACTCCAAGTATTTGAAAAGTATTGCAGTGAGGACCTTTTATGTATTAGAGGGACTACATGTAATATTTGTACTTTTAAAAATTGCCTCACCACAGGACTGCTTACAATTATTTATTCGAGATTTAGACAATACCTACACACACAAATATTTAGCAAAAATCTTGATGATGATTATAACAAAAAGTCCTAGACAATTACACATATGTGAGTTTGATTAATCTGGTCACATTAATGCACAGCAAAAACTGCTCAAAGCACACACACACACACACACACACACACACGCTGATCCCATACCAATGCTGTGACGCTAATTATTAGATAACCAAGATGGAAACAGAGGAGAAAAACAAAAAAAATAAACACCATATATAATTAGACCTACACAACACAAAGACCGCAACAAATCTACCTGCATTATTTAATATAAGAATTTATAAGTACCAAAATTAAGTAACAATAGACTTGACAAGGAAAACTAGATAATGACAAATTTATTGTGTTACGAAGGGTTTGATGCTGATTGCGATGTAAATATTAACCAATCTAAAATTACAACACATCTTCAAGAGATAACATTACATTTTAAAACTTAAAAGGTAACACTTTTTATAGTGTCTTTGTTACATGTTGCATGCAGTTACTACAGTAATAATAACTATAAATTATGCATAATTGCATGCAACTAACCCTAAACCAAACCCTAATCCCCCTAACCCTATAGTAAGCAGATGTGGTTAGTTAATATTACTCAGAACTTAACGTATAATAACAGTGCAACAAAGACACCTTTAAAGTAACCGCTTAAAATTAATATGACTAAATAGTTTACACCTCTATGGCTAAAACACTTTTAGCTGTCGCCTGTCAGGGATGATGTTTAAAGCAGAAGGTCAAAGTGAGATATACAGTAAAGTGATACATTACATATTTTAATAACTATTATTTTAATAAAATTGTCATTTTTAATATTAACTATAAAAACTAAACAAAAAAAAATCAGCTATAATCAACTCAGATAAAAATAAGATAAATGGATGACATCAAGTTCATTAGACATTTAAATATTTTTAAATTAATCATACACTTTCTATTTCATAACTAGTGTTACAATTGCCCACAATCTCACAGTTATGATCTTGAATTAAGTAATAAAGTTATATTATGATTTCTGGTAAACATTTTCTACACTTTCAAATGCAAATTTCAATGACAACTGTACCAAAACACAATCTAAATGCACTCATAAAATTGTCATGCCACCTCATCAATCTCTTCTCATTTTATTATATGCAATGGCAGTCAGTGTGGACTGTTGTTTGCGAACTAACCCCCATTGTAGTGAAATATTGAATTCATGCTGTTGTTTTGCTGCACATGCACAGGTCTTACCTCATCGTGAATGCCCATAGCATTGATACGTTCCAGTTTGCTGGTCCAGTATAGAGCCTCATCCTCTGGGATTTCTGCAAAAATGGTAGTAAGATGTGAGTTTTGCAGTCTAAGACATAAAACTTCATGCAAACCATTTAAAGGTGCCAAGACGTTATGATTAAGTATTCAGCATTTTTAAATATATAATGAGCTACTTTGCCGAAGGACCTCAAAAATAGTCCGTCAGTTAAAACAGCGCATTACATGACACTTCACTTTAAAGCAAGTACAGGGACAAAGAGATGTTGTGCTGTCGGACTAAAGCTCTATTTGTCCCAATACATAGAAGGGCAGGAAAAATCAGTAGTTTAGTTCATACTGACAACACCGGTTACCTTGCAAACAAACCATATGTATTACACCAAGGCATTAATAAAAATCCAGTATGCGTAGACATAGTTTGTGCAGCCAATCAACAGTCATACAGGTAGCAAAAGAAATGAAAAATAATACTAAAATCTGTTTCTGTTTGTAGTTTAAACATGTTTGCAAACCCGATCTTAAGCACATTCATACTGTATGTAGTTTGAAACCAGATTCAAATCTTAAAGTCTGAACGATAAGAGTCTTTCATGTTTTACAGTCATTGCTTTCGGAGCAGCACTGTTAAAAATGTGATGTTATAAAACGGATAGTTCCAGTCCTTTATTCTAATTCCGTCTTTAAACAAACATACATCTGTGACTGCATTACATTAGTATTACTGCGCAACTGCCGTTTGTGATTCTGTGTTGTTGCATGTGTTGCTTGACAACCTCTTTGGAACTACATGACTTGGCGGAGGAATAAATGTGTTATAATGACTGATCTATATAGAATGACTGGATAGCTCATGACGATCTAAACTGCCAGCAGGCAGTGAAGCCACCGGAAGTGTTCGAGCGGCCATCTTGCTATTCCCTACCAGCAGAGGGCTCCAACGGCCGTTATACAGATTTTGGTAGCTCCGACGGCCCTTTTAAGATCCCGCTGTGCAGCACACAACTGTCAAACGACGTTCACAAAAGGATGTAGAAAAACTGCCCACAGGTTGTAATTCAAGCCCTATAAGTAGTAATTTATATGTACAATTGTCGCTATTCCTATGTTGTGTTTTCTCAGAGGCAAGAGTAATGCTTCTACAAAAAAAAGAAAAAACATAAAACATTCAACAGTAGTCTGTAAGTAACCTTCGAGCAGCAATAATCACAATTAAGTGTCCAATAGCGACACCATTTGACAGCTTCAAAAAGAGCTTTGTGCAAAGTCTTTTTACCGTTACTTGACACTGATCTATGATGTCATTATATAGATCAGTCAACTTTACTTACATTAACCTATACAATTTGTGAATTTCCTGTACTTGCTACAAACTACAAACTACTGATCTATAAAACACAATCAGAAAGAGCAATATTTTAAGTACACATATAGGAATTTTTCCACTTTAAACAAATATCCATTTAAATGCTTAGGGTGTTTGCGTTGTGAGAATGTACAGGGAGACTTTAGATTTTAAAACGGTGTCTCCTTAGGCAATGTTTCCTCAGTCAAATTATACAATTTCTTATTGATTTAATAGAACGTGAGCTCACTAGGGAATACCAATATGGCGTCATTGACGCTGTTCATCACCGTTTATGACGTCATGAGCTATCCAGTCATTCTATATAGATCAGTGGTTATAACGTTATATTTTTTGTTGCTGGTGTATATTTTATGAATAAAATAAATATTAAAATGAATATTTTTATGGAGTAACCATTTTATAAAAGCAATAAGCCCCTTGAAGCCGGGAACACGACCACTATTAACTACGACTTTTGCCTCAAACTTCTAATTTACTGCTTATTAATAGTTAATAAAGTTGTTGTTTTAGTGGTTAAGTTCAGGTATTGGGTAGGATTAAGGGATGTAGAATATCTTCATGCAAAAAAAGGGATTAATATGTGCTTTAAAAGTACTAATAAACAGCCAATATGCATGCTAATAATAAGCAACTAATTAATAGTGAGAAAGGGTCTCCTAACTAAAGTGTCACTAAAAGTGTAATTTCAGTCATTCAAAATACAATGCGTTACAGTTTAATTGCGCTGCTGTTTCTTTGAAACAACAGTTTTCACACAGAAATTGCAAGTAAACTTCACAAATAATTACAAAGTACATCATTCCCCACTTTTTCCCCCATGTTATTTATGTTTATTGATCAGTGAAAAGTACACTGTCTGGACAATCAGATCCAAATTCATTGAAAAACGACGATGCGGACCGTCAGTCCTGATTTAAAAACAAATTGGAATTGGGTGCAATGTGAACAAAGCCTCAGATACTGCGCTCCGCATCCTTTGAAGACACATGGACACTGGACACGAGGAGAGTAGCTTCAAAGTGCTCGGATAAAACAGTCAGCCTTATGAATGGGATCAATGGCAGGTAACCAGGCCAAACGCGGCACTTACAGAGGTTCGACCTTTCGCATCCCAACAACCTGCACCGCCACACACTTTATTTACAGCCCATAGCTCCACTCACAATGAAGACAGCTGGCAAACATGTAAATATTTTTTGTGAAGTCTTACACAAAGAGGAGCAAATCAAAGTGATCATTCAACCAGCCTCCTCAAGCCTTCTTTTATCTCTCCGCTGCACGAATTCTCGGGAAACTGTGCCATTCTAGCCTAAAAAACATTGTTTTATGTTTGTTTGCTTTAACTTTTCATTATAACAGTGTATAGTGGATAAAGCAGCCGTTTCGGAGAGACAGTTTGATAATTGATTTATCAATTATATTATAAATCGCATTATAATAATGTTATTCAAGAACCGCTTATGAAGCCAAAACAATCTCTGTTCCCTTAAATTATATATTTATCTCTGTAAAGCTGATTTGAAACAATCTACATTGTTAAAAGCGCTATATAAATGAAGATGACTTGACTTGACGTAAAAAGAAAAATGCTGCCTGAAGGAGATTCATTCAACCCTGATGACATTCAACAAATCAATAGAAAGCAAAAGCATCAGATAGGCAGACGGGATTGATCTTAAGCAGTGTTTCCAAACAACAGATCAGCAAGCCCTTCTTAACGTGGAACACAATGTTCACACTGCTCTTTTGCACACAATGAAGTTGAGAATTTCTCATTTTGTGCACCTCGGAAGAAAGGAAGGTTTGGAAAGACGTGGAAGTATATATATTATTACAATTTAAAATGTTTTTCTTTGGAGTAATGATGCTGAAAATTCAGCTTTACCATTTCAGGAATAAATTACATTTCAGTCTTAAGTGTCAAATACAAAACTTATATTCGCTGTCGTCTCCTATTCACAGCTATAGAAGTTTACCCAACTATGACAACTTTCGTTTCTGAGAAACCCGGAAATGTGAAAAGGGTCGGAATGATGCATTAAATAACACATGATAAACTTTGTTTTATTAAACAATAGAACATAATTTTAAAGAGTGAATCTCACCGAAGGGCAGCTCAAAGCGAGTGTCCAGCAGGACTTGATGTGGCGTTGGGTTTTTAGTCCCATATATCTCATCTGCCTTCATCAGAACTTCAGAGTCCAGATATATCAACTCGCCAGGGCCCTCCTGTTCAGAGGAAAGGTTATTCATTACGTTAAACAGCAGAAGAGAGGAATCTGCAGGACCGCCTGAATTGAAGAGCAAGTTCACTGAAATTATACCTAAAAACATCCCATAAGAAATGTATTTTAACATGGATTGATGGAAGATTATGCGAGATGTGAAGGACTTCCTCACCTCCTCTGAATGGCAGATGCTTTTGAGCGGGATCCAGGCTGTTCCTAACATGGTGTCCCAGATGAGACCTTTGTTCCACACCTCTACGATGAGGCCCAGGTCCAGTCGGCTGATCTCACTGAAGGCCACAAACAGAACAGAAAGATACTTCAATAGTGAAAAATGAGTTGTTAGTTTTTGTCAGCAGTATGTGTAACTGTTGTTTACGTTTAACTTTTCGTAATTTTCAGCACCTTATGGGGTCCTTAAGATTTTGGTATTAATTCGTTTTATTGAAATTAATACATTTATTCGGCAAGGATGCGTTCAATTACAATTGCATAAATGTAAATTAACTAAAAGTGATAGTAAAAACATTCCATTAAACAAACGCAGGCTTGGATAAGAGTCTTCTTTCAAAAACATCAAAAACAAAAACTTTTTAAACGGTAGTATATATGTGAAGACAAATGGAGCAATGTGTTAATAAATGACCGGTAACGCTTCCTTTAAGGGTACAGTACTTACAGTGTACTTACCTAGAAAGTACTGGCTAATACAAGGTAAGTACATGGGTTAGGGGTAGGTTTAGGGGTAGGTTCAGGGTTAGTACCTAGTTATTACCCAGTAATTGTAATTACTTAAATAAGTACTGAGTATGTACATGGGTAACTGGACTGTAAAAGGAAGCGTTACCAAATGACCTTCCATAAACTTGCACCAGCACTTCAGTGTATTGAGTGCCTGATCTCCATATTTTTACAGTCTGTGGGGCACTTCACAACACCAACAAGTGGAAAAGGACAAAAGCAGCCGAAGCAGATCTAATTAGCTTCATCTTCATCGTCTTTAAAAAGATCCCAGGTGTCGTGTAAGATTTTCCAAACAAAAAGATTAAGAGATGCATGCAGTTAAAAAAAAAAAAAAAAAAAAAAAAAACTGCACAAATGTTGCTTCCACAAGCCTAATACCAGCTACAGACTGTGCGATTTCAGCAGTCCTATAAGATCATTACAAATCACACTGTAGGACATGGATCTAAAAAACTTTGGTATGTAGACTGTACGATGATGTCACCTATCGAATCGTAGGCTACGATGCAAGTTAGTATAGAAGAATAAAACGTTATCAGCAAGCGCTAGTGGTACACAAATAGAACAAGATGAATCGCACTTCGGCAATTGTGGTTTTTATGTGCGCTGAAAAAAAGAGGAAGCGATAGAGGAGAATATGGACGCAGTCATGGCTTGGAAAAAGAGGGCAGCTTGGCATGCCAAATTTGTGAATGGAACTTGACGTTAGTAGGTTTAAGTTTCAGCGCCATGTCGCGTTGATCAATACACCATTTCATGATGCATTTTTATTGGCTAGTGAGTAGACGTAGGTCGTAGCAGCAAACACAGTGTAAAAATGTAAATAATGCTTGCACCGGTAGAATCGTGCTCCAATAACAGCGGCTTCACACCATCTGCCAACCGGCTGCAAGGCTTTCTACCACTGAATGACACAAATACGGCTTTTATCTGCCGCTCTGCTTGTTATAAATAGAGAAGACCAAAGCACACATGCGCGCCGCAACTAAAGAGGAACATTTGGAAATCCATTCATTATTCATTTAGGCTTTCAATTGTCTCCTAAGTGAGGTGAGGATGAAATGGCTGTAGACCCCCAGAGAACACCTTTGTTTGCTTATCTGCAATTTCTCTTTTTTTGGCACTTGTTCATTTTCCAGAACATGCCAAGCAATGATGGACTGAGTAATTACTAATTGATAGGTTGCTATAGAGACCGCTAGAGCTTGCTGATGCCACACACAGCACGAACGCTAAAAATGCAGTCCCGGAGAGACGTCACGTCTAAAAACTAACCTGAAGGGTCATACGGAGGTGCACACTGACCAGCTGAACTCGTGACACGTCTGAATGATAGAATAACTTTGCCCTTTGATTAAACAAACAAGCAAGGAGCTATATAAACAGCTGTAATCCCATCGGTGATGCGGTTATATCATCATAATTATTTAAGCTAGTCAAACAGGCTCAGAGTGGGCAAACAGACAAAAGTGTGTTCTTAAGCTTAACCTCAATGGGCATGAATTGGTTGGAAGGAAATGTCTGCAACACATCATTGGTTTTGAATATTGCTCAGCTAGGAGTTGTTTTATAAGGCAATGCTGCTACAAGACAAATGTTTAACTAATCTTGAGTTAATGTGCACTCAAATACTTTGAAACTATTCAAATCTCCACGTCCTTCCTGGGTTTCTTCCGGGTGCTCCGGTTTCCCCAAAAGACATGCAGGTTAGGTGGATTGGATATGCCAAATTGTCAGGAGTGTGTGTGAGGGTGAATGTGTCTCAGCACTCTCAGTGCTGGGTTGTGTCGGATAGGGCATCTAGCATAAAACCTGGATGGATTCAAATCTCAAGTGTAACTCATCTCTCATCATGTGCGTTAAACGATACTTTAGATCCTACGGCTTTTTGAGGAACCGGAAATAGAGGGTTAAGCGGATTTGACGTCATTGACATTACTGGTTAAAATTTATTTTCTCTGGATTTAAAAATTGTTGGAAACATTTGGGGTAGGTACCCAAGTAAACAAAATATATAACATTGTTCTAGTGGTTTTTTGATATTTTAATCTATCAAAAAGCTTACATGTTTTGTGCATTTAAATATTACATTACATTTTAATTACAGAAGCTAAAAATATTTCAGTTAGCATTCAGTTAACACCTTAGCCAACTAGCTTAGCATAGTTCTAACTTGTAAAGAAAATGTTTGTTTAGGTAGCACAAGATATCAAGAAAATGTACGATAAGTTATTATGAATGCATCAACAAAAGATTATAGTTAACGAGACAAAGAATTCATCTTTTTTAAAAACATTCTTACTTCAAACTGATCAAAGGTAACAGGAAAGACGTTTATAATGTTACAAAAGATTACATTTCAAATAAATTGTCCTTTTAAACTTTCTATTCATAAAATAGTTAAAATAGAAAAATAGAAAAAATATATAGCTTCCACAAAAATATTGAGCAGCACGACAGTTTTCAGCATTAATATTAAGAAATGTTTCTTGATCCTCAAATTGATTCACTGATAAATTATTCTTTCTCAGTAAAACTTTAAGAATGCATGACATTAGGCAAGAATGTAGCACACACACTACATAATCAGAAATCAATATAATAATCAGTCTCTGCTCATCGTCCATCGGCCTGTGTTTGTCCCAGAGGACTCAAACATTATTTCATTTACCAGATGCTGCTTTTAAACGCTCCTCCGAGAACAAAGACACACAACGTTTGGCTAAATTTAAGGGCTCTGTTCAATTACCAGGACATCTGGCTTTCTGAATTTCCATTAAGACAAGAAAGCATGAAGTCATCAATGAGGAGGCAAGGGTACATTATTGTCCCTGTGGACAAGCCTGTTGCATAAATTAATTAAGCTTGGGACAAAATTGCCCTATAGGTTACAAGGGAAATTTTCAGCATTTCATTCACAATGATGTGAAGTGGTTACAATTTCAGAACGGCCTTTATATGTCATAGCATTTTACCCAGGAGGACTGAAGAATTAATCCATGTTAGGAACTTCATACATGTTTCTCAAAGGCCTGATGGTCATTATTATGATCACTAGATGATATGGAGCTTTTCCTGTGTTTTCACAAGCCAGAAAATTAAATCACAACAATCAGATTCTCCAAAGATTTCTATGGAGAAACTGATTTGCTAAATCAAATATTTCTGTAGAACTTTCAATCAGTGTTATCTGCTTCATTATTACAAAAAAAAAGTTTAATTGATAAATTCCTGGTAAATAACTACACTGCACAACAGACCAATCAAAGAAGTTGCTGCTACCATACTATTTTATGTTATGTTTTTTTTATTCAGTCTCAATTTAAAAAAAAATATTATCGGATTAATCGGTTATCGGCCAGCATGGGCCAACCTAGTTAACATTATCGGTAAAATCCACTAACAGTCAAACTATTTATTTATTTGTTTGTTTATTTCTAAAACAACTTACTGTATATGTAAAACTATTGATTATAGGTCACTGAAAATACATTAATTAATAAACTGTTTATTTATTTTCAATGATCTATAGTTAGTAGCTTTATACTGCATGTTAATTGAATGACATAATTTATGGGATGAGTGATTCATTCATAATTATAACTGAGGAAGAAAATATTTTTAAGAAGTAAACAAAAGAAATGTGTCAACTAGATTGAGTTCCACTGATTTAGAGTGATAAATATACTATACAATGTAAAAAATCATGTTTAAATAGTCCAAGCAAATTCAAGACTACATGAAGAAAAGCACTACAAGTGTGAAAGCACTTGAAGAAACTATATACAACCTCATCCCGGTGACAATGCAAACAAAGACACACATCCAGGGCGGGAATCTAAATAAACAGATAGAAATCTCTGAGACAGAAACGATTGAGTGACAAGGAACACATAGTCGGTTTCATTTCCTGGAGCAAGCCACCTGTCCTTGGCACAAAGAAAAAAAAAGTTCTCTGAGTAAGAGCCATAAAGCCAGGATCAATATTGTTGCCATCTAAACTACATTCTTTTAACTTTGTTTTGTTTCTATGCTACTGTGGCGAACAGGACGGCCGAGGGACGTGAGAGAACGGCGCGAGGCCGGTGGTGCGATTGCTAATGAGCAACACCTGTTAGGCACACCGGTCTCGCATCTCTCACGGAGGAGCGGAAGCATAAAGGAGGAGCGACGACGTTGATGATCGAGAGAGGAACAGGCCTGGGTATTGGAGGGGCACCAGTGTAGCAATGTTCAGGGAAGAAGGAGGCGGGAACCGGCGAAGAATCAAAATATAGTTTATTTAAAATAAAACAAACAAACGAAAATACCGCCAGCAGCCCCTCGCGGACGACTGCTGGCTACCGAAAATAAATATAACTAAAGTAAAATACAAAAACAAAACACAACTAAAATACAGGCCTGTTCCTCTCTCGATCATCAACGTCGTCGCTCCTCCTTTATGCTTCCGCTCCTCCGTGAGAGATGCGAGACCGGTGTGCCTAACAGGTGTTGCTCATTAGCAATCGCACCACCGGCCTCGCGCCGTTCTCTCACGTCCCTCGGCCGTCCTGTTCGCCACATACCCCCATCGCCCCTCACAGGCCGGGGGGTACCCACGAGGCTGTGCCTACTCCCCCCCCGGCGGCGGCGATCCCTGGGGAGTATGGACAGACAAACCGAGGGAAACGGAGACGGAAGCATGAGGAGCGACAGATCGAGAGAGGGGAGAGAGGAAAAAAAAAAATTGGTCCGGTTCCCACAACGCGCTGCCATCTGGTCCCCCACCAGCTGGCGATCTCCTCCGCGGTGCCTGGCGGTGACGCTGGGTAGCCCTCGGTGGACGGCTCGACGCTCCTCCGCCGCCCGGTGGACGGCGACGGCTCCTCGGGTGCCTTGGGCAGACGGTAGGAGTCCCCCGCTCCCTGCTCCTCCCCTTCACTGGTGGACGGCAGCAGGCTCCGGCCCACGGCGAGCGGCGGCGACTCCTCCTCTCCCTCCCGGATGGCAGCCGCCCCTCCAATACCCAGGCGGCCGGAAGCGAGCTCGACCGTCCCACCGGCAACTCACTCCAGCGCCCCGCCTCGAGCGTCCGTGGCCGCGAGTCCCCCGCTCCCTGCTCCTCCCCTCGCTCGGCGGATGGCAGCAGACTCCGGCCCACGGCGAGCGGCGGCGACTCGCGCACCATGCTCGATGGCACCGCGGATTCCCCACACCGGCGAGGACTCTCTGACAGCGCGTTCCTCCCTCTTCCCGGGTTTCGGCACCAGTGTAGCAATGTTCAGGGAAGGAGGAGGCGGGAACCGGCGAACAATCAAAATATAATTTATTTTAAATAAAACAAACAAACAAAAATACCGCCAGCAGCCCCTCGCGGACGACTGCTGGCTACCGAAAATAAATATAACTAAAGTAAAATACAAAAACAAAACACAACTAAAATACAGGCCTGTTCCTCTCTCGATCATCAACGTCGTCGCTCCTCCTTTATGCTTCCGCTCCTCCGTGAGAGATGCGAGACAGGTGTGCCTAACAGGTGTTGCTCATTAGCAATCGCACCACCGGCCTCGCGCCGTTCTCTCACGTCCCTCGGCCGTCCTGTTCGCCACATACCCCCATCGCCCCTCACAGGCCGGGGGGTACCCACGAGGCTGTGCCTACTCCCCCCCCGGCGGCGGCGATCCCTGGGGAGTATGGACAGACAAACCGAGGGAAACGGAGACGGAAGCATGAGGAGCGACAGATCGAGAGAGGGGAGAGAGGAAAAAAAAAAATTGGTCCGGTTCCCACAACGCGCTGCCATCTGGTCCCCCACCAGCTGGCGATCTCCTCCGCGGTGCCTGGCGGTGACGCTGGGTAGCCCTCGGTGGACGGCTCGACGCTCCTCCGCCGCCCGGTGGACGGCGACGGCTCCTCGGGTGCCTTGGGCAGACGGTAGGAGTCCCCCGCTCCCTGCTCCTCCCCTTCACTGGTGGACGGCAGCAGGCTCCGGCCCACGGCGAGCGGCGGCGACTCCTCCTCTCCCTCCCGGATGGCAGCCGCCCCTCCAATACCCAGGCGGCCGGAAGCGAGCTCGACCGTCCCACCGGCAACTCACTCCAGCGCCCCGCCTCGAGCGTCCGTGGCCGCGAGTCCCCCGCTCCCTGCTCCTCCCCTCGCTCGGCGGATGGCAGCAGGCTCCGGCCCACGGCGAGCGGCGGCGACTCGCGCACCATGCTCGATGGCACCGCGGATTCCCCACACCGGCGAGGACTCTCTGACAGCGCGTTCCTCCCTCTTCCCGGGTTTCGGCACCAGTGTAGCAATGTTCAGGGAAGAAGGAGGCGGGAACCGGCGAACAATCAATATATAATTTATTTCAAATAAAACAAACAAACGAAAATACCGCCAGCAGCCCCTCGCGGACGACTGCTGGCTACCGAAAATAAATATAACTAAAGTAAAATACAAAAACAAAACACAACTAAAATACAGGCCTGTTCCTCTCTCGATCATCAACGTCGTCGCTCCTCCTTTATGCTTCCGCTCCTCCGTGAGAGATGCGAGACCGGTGTGCTTCACAGGTGTTGCTCATTAGCAATCGCACCACCGGCCTCGCGCCGTTCTCTCACGTCCCTCGGCCGTCCTGTTCGCCACAGCTACTTTTTAATGAAATACATTTTTATTAAAGCTGCAGTCCGCAGTCCGCTTCCTCTTTGTCGCCATCTCTGTTGGAAATCTGCAATTGCAGTTATTCGCGGACTTATCAACTTCACGTGGGTTGTGCCTCGGCACGGCACTGCGTGGATGAACCCAATGTTTTGAGGAGAACGTGCGGCTGTCAGTCACCGCGCCGGTCTGGATACTGTCATTCACACTCACAGATTATACTTTTTGGATGCATGAGCAACATACACATTTTTACTGGAAAATGTCATCTGAACAAGTAACATCCACTTATGTTCTGACCAATTAAGGGAAAAGCAATGCAGTAAATCGTGCTGATTAAATCTAACGATCGCTTATCATATCACGAAAAACTGCAAATTATACTTTGTTCTCAATTTGTTCATGTTAACAACATCAGCTTTGCGTGACTGTATTTAATGTGTATTAGAGCTACCTGTAGTTCAGTTTCCATTTCTGTGCAGTCTAATCTCTAATTGTCATACCAACAAATTATTGTTCCTTAGAACTGGTACTCTTTGAAATACAAACACACGTATCTGTAATCAGATGCATATTTATACTTGTTTTCGCATGGGCCGGTTGCAGTCTCTTTTTTTCTGTAGCCACTACGAAGTCTGACATCTTTTGCAACGGGTGAATCTCCAGTTGTCGCCGGTTATTGTCGTAACCTTTCTGGATCCGCCATCAAATTGATAAGTTTAATTATATCAAGTGCTGTAAGAAAAGGCTATAAATCTCCACCTCCAACATCCTCACACTCAACATAGCCAACTAGTCGAGACTCCTTCTTTATGTGTACAGATGTGACGTAGTGACGGAAACACATGCTCGAATTTCCCACGGAAATCCACCAGTACCACTGGAATTAAAAACATTATTATTACGAGCTTACCGTTTTGAATCGAGCTACGGCAAGCAGAGAGTTTGAACACTGGCTAGTTATGTACTTGCTCAAAAAATTATTTTGGATCATTTTTAACCCAAAAAAGCAACGGACTGCAGCTTTAAATATCGAAACCACCTAAAATCAAGGCCACATGTACACTGTCACACAATTTTCACTGATACTTGGTAGAGGTCAGATTTTATTACATCCATGTAAACAACGAAAATACATAAGAGATTAAGGGTTGTTTTTTTTGGCATGCATGCAATTTAGGTCACTTTCCAATGTGGTTCTAAACCTGCAACATATCTGATATCTTATACGCCCCATTTCTGTCATTGTTACAGAACAAATAGGTAAGGTAATCACTGGGAGGTTCTAACATGTGAATCATGAAAGAAAGTATTTTAACACAGAAAATTACACATTTCACCTTTAAGGAACCAACCGGGTCTAGATGTGGAACGTGACACACTGACAGCCTGATTATCGGGGTTGTTTTCTTGGCGGCTGAGAGAAGCTCATGAGTTTGCCAACAAAAGCTTTAAAAGCAGAGTGTGTGGGGGTGCCAGGTTAGATATCGCTCACTGCTGAGACAGATGAATGACTAGTGGAAAGAAATTCAGACCCTCTACATAGGACATTTCCCTAGCACACAGTAATTTATCAGTACATTAGCAATAACAGACTGCTGTCTGGCAAGTGGCGTTTCGATAAACAAACTTACAACATGAAGTCCTGCTCCCAGCATGGCTGGTCTCCCCGCACAGTGATGGTGGTACTCTTCACATTTTGCACTTTCAGCGTCACATAGGCGTTGAATTTATCTAGAAATAAACCAGAAAATGCATGTTTATATACAGTTTTTATGGAAATAATTAGTGGTGATTGCAAAGTAATTGAATTTAATTGGAACCATAGGTATATTAAGACCACAGTGAAATCTAAAGGCTGTGACACAGCAAGTACACGTCAAAGAACCAGCGCCTCTCGGCGACTGTGTCAGGGACATAAAGCTGCGCTTGAACACATCGCAAAGACTACAGCTGACTGCCAACTAGCATGTGTGGTCTGAAAATAACTGTATATCAGCAGGTATCAAGTGTCTATTTTCGTCATTCAAAAAAATAAAATTCAAGGCCTGCTGAGGTACAAAATGTAAACAAAGCCGTGCTTGCTTTCCAATTTGAATATCAATCATGAATGATTACTTTCTTCATTCCAGGCAGCTCATGCTGTTATGAAAATATTTGCGTATTGGAATGCTCCGGAAAGATGATGTAAAATCAAAACACAGGTTTAATTTCGGTTTTTCTTTTAACTAGCCCTACAGATGGCCCTAAATTTAAGCCATGAGGGTTATAGATCATGTTTATGAGATATGAGGACATCTATTTGTTAGTGTACTGCATCGACAAATTAACTATTAGCAACACTCGAGACCAATATTACATCTTGTAAAAAAGGGGCATAATAGGTACCCTTTAACTAAAACGAGGGAACATTCAAACAATTCCACACAGAACTCAACACTCCAGACCTCAAATCACCAATCCAGAACCATAAAGATCCAGGCTCCAGCCAGTCTACGCTAGCCAACAAAACCCCCAGTAAGAACTTTATGGCCCTGCAAGCTTCAAAGAGATGAGCCCAACTAAAGGAAGAACTTTGTCAAAGTTAGATAGTTTGGAAAAGACTGATTGGTTCAGAGATGGCACGGCTCAGGACCCACCAAGATAACGGCAAAAGTTGTTTGATCCCAAGACAAAGGATGTAAAACAGACCTCCTTTTTCTTGAGGACCTTTGAATGACCTCAGGGTTGAGATCTCTAAAAACCACAGAGACTGAGACATTACATATAAAAATACATAAAATCATCCCAAAACAATTCTTGTTGGACTTAAAATCAAACATCGTTCAACTACATAATTCTACATTGTGTCTACAACCTCTGTATGTGTATATTATGCTTAGATCATATATAACTCATGTAATTGTTATAACTATTAGATGTTTGAATGAAAGTGTGTTGTTTCCTATCAGTACGATCATCTATTCTTAATTCAGAAGATGGCTTGATTGAAATCTGTGTAAAATGTTTCGTGCTCTTATAGAAATCATGTCTAAACTGTACCCTCTGTACTCTGCTCGAGTTGCAGAGTAAAGGGATCACAGATAACGCATGATTTACAATGAGAGGTGAAGAAAATACCACCTCTCAAATAAAGACTGTCTAATTGGTCAGAACTCATCCAGGAGGCTGAACAAACATTTGAGTTTAAAATCTTAGTCCCGAACAAAGCCTTAGAGTTATGCTGAACTAGATTCCAGAATGCATTAGGGTAGATTTACATCATCATGAGAGCCATGACAGAGTAACAGACGGACGAGTAACCATGTAAACGAGCAGACAAAGAACCCAAATCAAGATCAGAAGAACATGGGTTAAACAACAGCTTCATTCAAGCCATCTAACTACTCGTCTCACTTTTCTTTCTTTTTCTTAGTTTTCTTTTCCGTTGAGAGTTTCGGTTCTAAGTTAAGTTTTGCTGCAAAGTTTCTGTAAAACATTGCGACTGCAGAGCGCTTCCAACTTCAAAGATTTCCCATCCATCCGCCGACACACCACGTGATTGGCTGCCCAAGATCTATCCAGGCAAGAGGAGACCGCCAGCCAAGCAACGGACCCGGGAAACCCCCTTTTACGCCGACAAACGGAATCCCCAAAGGTACACAAAGACAAACGCAAGTAGCCTCCAGACTCTTAGCTGAACTGGTGCATTGATATAAAATTGAATAACCTGCCTAAGAAACGAAAGAAGGGCTAAATTAATGATTGATGGTTCGTTCAGGTCATGTCTTTTAAGTGCATATAGAAACTTGGGATTTCATCATCTCACTCTTAAAACTCATTCTTTTTCTTTCTGCAACTCATTTGAATGTGTGCGTGCATGTGTTTGTGTTAGATGTTAGTTTTATGTGTTAGAATAATCAAAGTCTTGTTTATATTTTAAGATAATTGTTCGTGTGTTATGTGCTTACGAATTTAATGTCTTAAACTGCTGATCTAAGTTACCTTGCTAATAAATAGTGTTTAACTATAGTTTGGATATTTATATCCGCTGCAGAGCTGATAGTTACGGCCCGTTCAAATGAGCGCTGGACGAGTCATTTGCTCGGCCATATAAGTGATTCTTTTAAGATTCCCTATAAATGAATTGATAATTCCTTTTGAACTAAATTGACCTGTCTGGCCCCTTAAATACATATTATTGTTATATGTAGTTTACTACAAAAATTGTACAACATGGGTACGATTTGACTAAAATGAGGGAGCAAATTAGTCCAACGTGGTCACGATTTAAAGTCCAACTGTAGTCAATTTTATCCCTTAAAACTCATCTTGGATCACCAAAATGACATTTTCTGTGAAAAAAAAATGTCTTCATGCCTTAAAATAGTTTGAATGTAACTACACCTTTGCTTCATTTAGTATACGAGGAGCCATGAATATGCATATGGCCACAATATCTATTTTTTCTTCTGCATGGCATGTGCGGGGCTCCGTATTCCGGTCCCACCTTCTTATTTCAAAACATATCAACACATTAAAGAAAACTGTGCAATTTCATGAGTCTTTAAAATTTAACATGAGACACATCCCTCACAGTTTGTGCAACAGAAATGAATTATAACTCAAACCACGTGACCTGTAATTCTGACTCCTAAAAACCACTAGAACTTGCTGTCAGAGACATGCACACGCACACAAAAAAAAAACTCTTTCAATAACCTAGAGGTTGTAGCAATTACTGCAAGCAAACCAAATAAATAAAAAAATCCTGTTTGCATGCTTCTAAAGTATCAGTATTGTCAAAAAATAATTAGTACGTGCGCATGCTGGTTGGTCATGTTTGCCTGGGAATCCCAGAGCACATGTGGTAGGACTGTGACTAAATAAAGCCTGAGCAATAATGGTGCAGTGCTGAATGAGAGTAAAGATTAGTGTGATTCCCCTCCCCCAACACCAATGAGAGACAGACAGAGCCCTGACCTCCATAATCTCACATCAGATCCTCAACAGAGTTGAAAAAGCATCACTTTAGCATAATTTCTTTGGGAATTTTTGCCTGACATAGAATAATGTTCCACAAATCGAGAATTTTATTAATTAGCTACGTTACATCATCATTAGCACCATTGCTCATATACCTATACCATATACCTAACCCTAACCCTATACTTAATCCTTCAGACACAGTTAAGAGGGTCTGCAGGGGTCTTTAGTGTGATTTCATTTCCTGTTTTATGTGTGTTTCTGCATTCTTCTGAATGTTGGTTGCACCACATGACTTTAATTTGATGTGGAAAAAATGTGATTTCTATGATTATTTTAATTTCTGAAATTTTAGTTATTTTATAATAATAATAGAGTTATATCCAGGTTACAGTATATATGAATAGCATATTTAATGTATTCCAAAAAATCTGTGACAAAAATAGACTCAAGTAAAGCATGCATACGGAATATTTTCATGTCACATTCATAAGGACGGTTCCTTATACGCATGCAAACAAACATGCACGCAAACACACATATACACACGAAAGCACTAGTGTCGACTGCAGAAGGATTACGGAGATAGTGACATAACCAACACTTCATTTCCTGTTTGCCAGCGATGGGGCTGGCCAACACGTGCCTGATGATACACTGTGCCAGCGTGCCGCCCACTGCTCTCCTCCCACCCTAACTGACATCTAAGCATTCAGGGAGCTGACACAATATTATTGTGATGCATTACATGGCACCTGCTGTATCTTAAGTGTTAAGTTGTCTGGAAAAGTTTGAAATAATGTTCGATTGTCTTATTGACCATTGTTGTTAACAGTGATGTCCATAACATTTTAGTCCAAGAAAACTTCTTACATTTATCACAAAATCTGCAAGATGCCCATTTATTTCTTTTTTAGGATTGTACACGTAATTTATAGAAAAATGTATGACTACCATATTTATAATAATTAATAAGATTATACAAATCTAAGATAGTAATCATATTAAATGTTCTTATTATTATCATTTTTTTGTCTTGTATTTTTATTGTATTTAATTGATTTAAATCACACTACATTTTCATGTCAGTTGAAAGCACTAATGATGTATTGTATCTATTACTTTATTAAAGCACAGCTTGATATCTTTATGTCAATAGGGCTAGCTCATGAGAAGAGTGGAAGGGACGTCAGCTGTTAAAACAGATTTGATCAACTTTGGTGCTTCACTGTGTTTGTTTCCTTGTTTCAACAGGTTTCCACAGAGACAAAGAGAAACAGGCCTCTCCACAACAACAAAATGTAACCCAAACCATTAGACACAGGGGTCAAAAATACCATCCAATCCAGTGACAAAGATAAGAGTCCTGCTAGAACGAGCAGGTGCTTGTCCTGCTCAGTAGTGAAGTCAACAGAAATAATAAATAAATGACCCCATTTATTTTCTTGATACATGTTCCTTGTCTTATTATGTGTAACTCAGTAGTGCATTCGGTCATTCCAAACTAAAATTTACCTATTATACTTTTTTAGGTTAGCTTTCAAATAGTGTGTAATATAGCTGTTTGTGAACATAAAATGTCTGGAAAGTTTGAAAGATTAAAGTGCAGAATAAATGGAGTAATTGTCCCCCGAATGAAAGAATCCGATTCTCAACCGCCTGAAACCAGTCGACAGTAATTTCAGTCTTACTTCCTACTTAAACTTGTAGTTTTGTAAAGAATTTGCATAATGGAAGCCTCTGGCCTTAATTTCCTGCCTGCAAGCAACGTCTACTTTGACCCTTAAAGTACAACACTCTGTAGTTGTAGCCGAGGCCTTGAAGTAGGTTTTTGTAGTTGACATGTCGAGGAGACGCTTTTTTTTTTGCGCTGCGAAAGCAAATCCACTTTGCATGCACTTCCAAAGGATGACGACTCGGGCTACAGCTTATAAAATAAAACTGATGCCACTGTTAGCTGAAAGTCAGATATGGTAATGGCCGTTAAGTTTCTGAAACACGCTGTTAGTGTAAGACCAATCACAACAGACTGGGTCATCTAACCAATCATATTAGAGCAGATCAATCACAGCAGACTGGGCCCTTTGACCAATCAGAGCAGAGGAAGCTCTCGAAAAGGAGGGGTTTAGAGAAACTGAATCCCTTTATAAAACCACTATATTTAGCACTATATTTAGCACAACAACTCAAACGAAATAATGAGCTAAATTAAAATAAAACACATTTGTTCTGATCATGATGCTTTTAATTGAAAAGCAGTGAACTACCAATGATTTCAATTCTAAGCTTTGGCTCTAACCAGGTGGACACTGGGGATGACAGGAACTAATCAATGAGCATCTCAAGAGACAAAACTATGACATTATGCATCACACCTGGGCGGATTAGCAGAGAGCTGCTTTTCATTCAGATACCAATTAAGGATTCAGCACTTCTCCTGATTATCAGTTATGTCAGGTAGCGTAGGAGAGAGCGAGGTGGGGAAAAGCTACAGATGAAGCACATTTCAAGTGAGTAAATCTGTAAACTTAAATCATATTAGTCTCACTTACAGACTTTTGATGATTAGGATAAAGACCAGATTTAAGTTTATTCTGGCCAAGAACCACTTCTGGTCTGTCTGACTGACATGGAAAACAGCCAAACAGTTTGTTTGGGTTTTATGTGGCTTTTAGCATCTAAATTATCTGTAATACCTGATATTAAAATAAATAATGGTTGGGAAAAAAGAAAGAAAGAAATATCTCACATCAGTGATCTCTTCAACCAGATGGACAGAAAACACAAATTAGCAGGAAAGGGTGTAGACTTCTAGAATTTATGTACATGCAAAAGTGACATGGATATCGTAGTTTATTTGCTACTATGTGAACAAAAAAAACTCCTACTACTTTCATAAAAGTTTTAACTACATCTGTCTGAAGTTTCATGGCAACATGATGGTTTTACTGTTTCTTCATGACTGCACCACGTCATTCATTATTGACTCCAGCTGAGTTTTCCAATAAATTAGTTAAAGGTAGCATACAATCGAGAGCTGACATTTCCGTTTCGCAATCCTGATGAATCTTGTATGAGGTTTGGGATGGATTTGCAGGTTGTATATTCAGGTTCACATGAGGGAGTTTTGCAGTTTTGCTACGTCAAAGAGATTCTGCTGAACAGTGGTGGACTAAATACTTAAGTTATGGTTTATGTAATAAGGATTTTATTTTTCACAGATAAGGCGTACAATTCTATTAATGCCTCCATTATATATGACTTAATGTATTGGATTTATTTATTTGATCACGTATTCAATCAAAAATAAAGTAAATATATAATATACAAGCATACTATTTTTTTTAAAGTAAAGGTACTGAAATATACAGTTTTCCTCAATAACTGTATCTGTGGAAAAAAAGTGATTATTTTCCTCATGACAAGAATGTGTAAAATAAAATGTTACTGCTTTTTGTCTTCATTAATTCACATATTTTTATGAAGCGCATTTTTTTTTTAAATGTACAAACATTTCTATGTACATTCCACTCTCTTAATTAATATGAGGTAATAATTAAACTGCACGGATAATAATTCTAAAAGAATTATTGATAAATGCGGATTAAAAATCGTATTTCCTTAACATACATTTCTGGCCTTACTGTGCATTGTTCATTTTTGTGCTGGTGTAATAAATGTTTTACTTTTCAAATCTGGTACAATTGTTTGAAAAACAAAATGTTTACTGAAAGTTATATGCAATATGCATAAAAAAGCACTAAAACATGGCCCAAATATTCTTGCAACACAGTCCAGCAATTTGTGTCTAATATAGGTCACACATTCACACATTAGAATCAGGATAATCCTTGCTCTGGCTGAACAAACTTAGTGGTTTTAGAGAGGTAAAGTAAACACTCCAGCGATGGAACACAAAAGAGCCACCTGTCACAGACAGAAAGAGCCGACAGGCCTATCCTCAAGAGACTGTTTACTATCTGACACAATAGAGCCAGTGCCACAGTATTGCAGTCTGACATGTGCCGAGCTGCATGTTTGTTTAAGTGATGGCGCAGAGCGATTGGGACATTCAGGATCGGGTGTGATCTGAGTTAAGAGCGTTCAAGAGTCTCAGAGGGAGTGAGCCCATCGGTTCAGATAAACCAGGCTTTTGTGATTTTATTATCCCACAGGGACAGACTATTTGTGGAAATTGTTAGTGCAGAATTTAAAGGAAATGAGATCTATATTTTTCAAAGAATATACTTATTGTACTCCAAATGTACTCAAACTTCATCTCAACATGGCTAAAAATCACCCCATTAATCATGTTTTTTTATGGAACACAAAAGATATTTTGAAAAGTTACTGAAAAAGCGTATCATAAGTCATTTTGCGCTTGACATGACAGTGAAAGTTGCTGCAGAGAGGAGCCACAGAGAATTTTCTCAACTCGTGTTATTTTATTTGGCATGCCAGAAGAAGATATTATCCGAACATACTGTTTGCCAAACAACATTATTTTTGTGTTGTTAGTAGATTACCTGCACCTAATTATATATGGCTCTGCTTGTTTGCGACCCCGCGCTAATTTGCACTCTTAGTCGATTGCGTTAGTCATAATGGAAATGAACTGCTGTGTCTGTGTACTTTAATCTGCGCATTGTCAGTAGATCACAAGCAGAACTTTCCACTCCTATCTGCACTATAATGGGATTGCGGTCTCACAGTAATTTTTACTGTTTAGAAAATCTGGCCCCAAAACATTTTCCACAAATATTTTATTTTGTGTCCACAGAATGTGCAGGTATCCAAAGGGTACCTCAGGGATCGGTTTTTGGACCCTTCCTATTCTCCATATACAGATCATAGCTGGGACCCATTAACCAAGCACATGGTTTCTCCTACCATTGCTTGCTGATAACACACAGCTCTACTTTTCATTTTAACCAGATTGTATTTTAACCCACGGTAGCTGCACTGATCTCAGACTGCATGACAGATATCTCAGCATGGATGAAAGAACATCACCTGCAACTCAACCTAGTGAAGACAGAGCTTCTCATCTTCCCAGCCACTCCAACAGTACAGCACAATTTCACCATCCAACTAGGTCCATCAACAATAATCCCATCACGTTCAGCCAGGGTAATCTTTGATGACCAGCTGACCTTCAAAGACCACATAGCAGCAACAAAACCATTATGTAGGGTTGCACTGCACAACATTAGGAAGATCAGGCCCTTCCTAATTGAGCATGAAGCACAACTTCTCATCCAGGCCCTTGTCATTTCTAGGCTTGAATACTGCAATGCTCTTCTGACTGGACTTCCAACATGTGCAATAAAACCACTACAAATGTGTGGCGAACAGGACGGCCGAGGGACGTGAGAGAACGGCGCGAGGCCTGTGGTGCGATTGCTAATGAGCAACACCTGTGAAGCACACCGGTCTCGCATCTAACGGAGGAGCGGAAGCATAAAGGAGGAGCGACGACGTTGATGATCGAGAGAGGAACAGGCCTGTGTTTTAGTTGTGTTTTGTTTTTGTATCTGTATTTTACTTTAGCCAGCAGTCGTCCGCGAGGGGCTGCTGGCAGTTATATTTATTTTCGGTAGCCAGCAGTCGTCCGCGAGGGGCTGCTGGCGGTATTTTCGTTTGTTTGTTTTATTTTAAATAAACTATATATTGATTGTTCGCCGGTTCCCGCCTCCTTCTTCCCTGAACATTGCTACAAAATGATCCAGAACGCAGCAGCTAGACTGTTCTGCAATAATCCAAGAGAACCCACGTCACTCTCCGTTTATCTCTCTGTGCTGGCTTCCCTTTGCGGCTCGCATCAAGTTCAAGTCATTGGTCCTTGTCTACAGGACGGCCACAGGCTCTGCCCTCCTACCTCCACTCTCTCTTACGAGTCTACATGCCCTCCAGGAGCCAGCGGTTGGTGAGTGAGTGCTGCGTCGTGGTACCATCACAGAGAGGCACAAAATCACGCTTTCGTTCACTGTTCCTTGCTGGTGGAATGATCTTCCCAACACTATCCGGACAATTGAATCTCTGACAATATTCAAGAAACTCACACTTACAGCAACTGCATACTGCGGAAAAAAAAACTATGCTTTCACTATTTCTTAGTCCTTCCCTGTTCTACATTGTACTATTCTGAACAATGTTGGTATTGCTGGCAGTTCTTGTGTTTATTTCCTCTTAAGATTAACCGCATGTTGTATTCCTCATTCGTAAATCGCTTAGGATAAAGGCGTCTGCTAAATGAATAAATGTAAATGGAATAATATGAGGGTGAGTTAATGATGACAGAAGTTTCATTTTAGGGGTGAACAACCCTTTAAAGAGTTCATTTCAGATCCAAAACATTGCCCAAGGCATATATTGTTCAATTTGCATAGAAGTTTAGAGATGTACACCTCCCTTAAACTCTAGCCAAAATTTGTACTGTGCAAAAAATATGAACGCGAGGTGTGAGGAATCCTCTGATGTCCCAATACAATCCAAAAGCTGATGCACAGCAGGTTTGTGCCTGTAGATCACCTTCCTGTCCAGGGACACAGTATTTTGGCTTAGGTGATCCGTGTGTAGGCCAACAGTGTGGGGATTTGCAGATGAGGAGGGTGTGGGGATTTGGGCTTAACCTACACTTATCTTACACACTAGCTCACAAGCTACAAGCTCTGGGACTCAGACAAGATGAAAAACAGAAGCGCAGAATCAATTATCAAATGAACCCCTGAGCCTTCATGACTCCAAAATGAGAGGAATCAAAGTTTCTTCCTCAAGGACATCAAATAAATGAAATGTGATGTGAAATACCACAAGCTGAGGGGTGTTGTATTAGGCTAGATTGCACAAAAAAGAGAGAGTGTAAAACCAAAAACACTGTCACACTGTCCAACAATCCCCAAAGCAAGAACATTTACATACGATTTACATGGCCCAGAGAAAAGCAAATATTGTTTTTACATAATTTTGAATCACATTTAGAAGAAAAGAAGAACATTTGAGAATTTGCTTACCTGGGGGTCCTTGGAGTTTGGCTTTCTTAACTGAAAAAAAAAAAGAATGGTCAGAAAGACAAAATAATTACATTATTATTTCATGAAAATAGTTACATACTGGCACAAGTCTAGGTTAAAAAAAACATTAATGGGATAGTCCATCTACTCCTATTTAAACCTGTATGACTATTTCTTCTGCAGAACACAAAATAAGATATTTGAGAAATGTTGGTAACAGTTTTGGTATTTAAATGATGACAGAAGTTGAATTTTTCTGGAGAATTATCCATTTAACTTTTGGCGTAACCCTCCAGCAGAGAAAATAATTATGTCTGAGCCCAAGTGATGTCTGTGTTTGGATTTAAAGAGTAATTCTAAACTTAACAAAAAAATAGTGATTTCACTCCATCTAGACATTATGCTCACATCTTGATTTGATGTTATCTTAAGGCTGGCCCACACTAAAAGATTTTTATTTTATTTTATCAGATTTTCAAATTCTGAGACCACAAACCTAATGATAAATATTATAGATTTAACAGCTTTGTTCCCATCACAAACAACCAGAGTCCCGACTGTGAACACGAGAAATCTCACAAAATCTCTTGCGGTCAAACGTGACTTTAGAGTAAACAAACATGGCGGGCGACGGGCAAGAAGAAATGGCGATAATAGTGTTTAGACAGCTTTTTACAGAAAATTCGCAGGAAAAAGAAGAAAAAAGTTTGGATGAGGTCGTGGAGATTGTTATGCTTCAATCTACCATCAGCTAGCTTTCAGATTGGGTATCGTTTCGTTCCACGAGACAATCTACATAGCATGCTAGCGTTTGTCCTCGGGGTTCCCCCCACACAACAGGATTTCTGATTGTAAATATTCAACATGTTAGATATTTACATCTTGATATCCGTGCGGCCCGACGTTCTTCCGAGCAGGTTCAGTCACTCTTAACACAACTCACACACCACAAGAAAATCTGATAAGATAATCTGTAGAACCCTCAAGATAATCGGGACTCTACCTAGGATTGTCGGAAGGGGAGAATTGGGCCCAAAATCAGCCCGATTATCTTGAAGTGTGTGGGTACCTTAATACATAATCCTTTTCTCTATACTGAATGAGGTAGTTAAACAGTGTAATACATTTGTGTGCAGTCTTAACACACATACAGACATACATATATTGCACGTAGTTAATCGTTTATTTATCTATTCGTTTGTTTGTTTGTTTGATGAATCAGTACAGAAAAGTAAAGGAAAAGTTACAACTCCTTCAAGACTTTAAAAAGTATCCCAGGATGCACCTCTTGAAGTTTAAAAAGCAAAAAAACATTCAACAACAAAAAAAGAAGGAAAAAAATTGATTATATAAATGTCACCACTAGGGTAACATCTCCTAGCTGACCAACATACGAGGTATACTTAATGGATTGGATATCTTGGATAGATATGATCATAAAGAGTCTTGCTACCAAGATAAAGATAAATATGAGACTGAAATCTGACAGTTTAAAGGAGGTGGTTTGAGAGCCACACATCAAGACTTAGCCAAAGTTAAGGTGTAAGTATTGTGATAGTCTTTGAAGCATCCGTTAGAATGGGCTGAAAATTATAAGATAATCTGAAATTGTCATTGTTTTCCAACAACAAAGGCAAAGGTAAAATAAAATAAAAATGAATTCATAAAAAACAACTAATGTTGGCAGGGCAAATAAAAATGACCAGCAGAAAAAAAAAATCTTATTGCTGAGCCCTTGTGCATTCTGTGTTTATAATTTAGAAAATTTAGAAAAACAAAAGCTACATTTCGAACAATACGCCTGTTTCCATGCAAGTCCCAGCCCACAGCAATACAATAACTGTTATGGGATTGAGCTGTGATTTAGAGCAGATTACTTCTGATCGCTGCTTGAGCCCCGTGTGCTGGCCGTGGCTGGGTGGATATGCCAGATGGATGCTGGGATTGGATGGCGGGCTGCGACATCACAGTGGATTACTAATGTGTATTGCAAACTCTTGCTGGATATCTGATGAGAAGTAGCGCACAGGAAAACGAGCCTCGTGGGACATAATGATGTTGAGATTAAGACTGAGAGACAAAGGTTAACAACGCAATGAGGAACACGCATGCAAGAAATAGAGTTCCATACGTGTCCATTTCCCAGAAAGCAAATCTGACAATCACCATTCGGTGTTTTTTGTTTGGAAGTCTGTGTGACGAAGGATATCCGAGCGTGTGACTATTATCCACATTTCTAACTGAGAGGAAACAGACATTAGGTTTTATTAAAGCCATAGGGTATGGGTCACCGTGTCAGTGGAAACTCATCGCTCTTTACTGCGGGGTGCTAACGGAAAGCGATGCATGACTTTCGATTCAAGCCTTCCTGAGATGCTGTTTAGATAGGGGGCGGTTGGACAGGAACTTCCTGACTCCTTTGTGGAAAGTTAGTTTGTCCAATCTCCTCGCATTTATTCCTGAATCTACTTCAGCTTGTGAACTACCAGTTACTCTGCTAAGAAAACCTGTTTAAACCCAGTCTGGCCATCTGAAAAGAGGCCATAATACCTCAAAGACCAACAAGAGACCAACTAAGACCAGCAAAAAAAGCTTAGGCTGGTTAAAAAAAAAAGAAAAGTAAACATCATTAACATGTGAACATTATATTAACATCAGGCATTTAAAAATTGTAACATTTGTCAGAGCAATGATCAAGTGTTTACCACACACATAGCAGCACAGTATTACCTCAGTGTATTGTAGTGCATTACAAAACAGTATGCAATATTAACATAATCATTGCATCATTATATATTTTTGAAATCATAAAATGTATGCTGCTTTATTGGGACATTACTTGTACTTGACATTATCTCCCCTACCTGTTAAACACTATTCCCACTATTAAATACCCTTTATTAAAGGCGGACTTGAACTCGGACACCAGGCACCACTTAACGTGTTCAGGTGTGAACGCTGCCATGTGAACCCTGGTGCGCACCATACAAACGGACCGAGACCACTGAAAAGTTGGTTCTCGCTCCACTTCCAAACGAACTCTGGTGCAGTTTAACTGAAATATGGGCCGAAGACATGTAACCGAAGCAAAAAGAGGACGTGATGTGACCAGATGCAACTCTAAAAAGGACAGAGTCATTTTTAAGACCGAAATAAAGATAAAAGTGTGAGCACTAAGCGAACCAGGACTAAATGTATTTTCTTTTTTGGTCCGGACTAAACTACAACCAGTAGAACCAAACTAAAAGTGTGAACACACCCTTACTCTGCACGTCACCAGGATTTCTTTTGTCTCTCTCTCTCTCTCTCTCTCTCTCTCTCTCTCTCTCTCTCTCTCTCTCTCTCTCTCTCTCTCTCTCTCTCTCTCTCTCTCTCTCTCTCTCTCTCTCTCTCTCTCTCTCTCTCTCTCTCCTCTCTCTCCCTCTCTCTCCCTCTCTCTCCCTTCTCTCTCTCCTCTCTCTCTCTCTCCTCTCTCTCTCTCTCTCCTCTCTCTCCCTCCTCTCTCTCCCTCCTCTCTCTCTCTCTCTCTCTCCTCTCTCTCTCTCTCTCTCTCTCCTCTCTCTCTCTCTCCTCTCTCTCTCTCTCTCTCTCTCTCTCTCTCTCTCTCTCTCTCTCTCTCTCTCTCTCTCTCTCTCTCTCTCTCTCTCTCTCTCTCTAAAAGAATTAACTAAAACATCAGCTACACATCATGTGATTGAGATTTCTGCAGCTTCTCAATATCTAAAAAGTGAACAGACAAACACTGGATGAAAGCAAGAAATGCAGTGTACGAAGCAGGAAGTATGGTTAACTTTACGGTGTATGGTTTACTTTCGACCCTGCAGCCAACGAGGAGGATGCTGGATGACTGGACGGAGAGAGCAACAGATGGCCAGAGGATTACATTTACAATCCCCCCACTCACTTCAGTGTGAGGACTCACCGTCAGACACACGCTCACTCGCTGCCTTCGGAGCACAACCATTAGATTAAAGAGTTCAATTATAATATTTAGGTTTCTTCTGACATTTAAAATTAGAGACAACAACAAGATTTTAATTTGAGGAGATAAAAATAGAGCACAAAATAACAAATTCACAACATAACTCATATGAGCTGGTTCTATAACCAAATGGTTTATAAAACACAGAAGGTCCTAGTGCATTCAAATCGATTAATCTTGATTATAAATCGCGATAATCGTAATATAAATAGATTAATTGCTCATACGACAATGTATAGCCTAGTTAAAGATATCATTTTTTAATCCAATAAAACATTAAAAAAAAAACATAACCAGATGATATATTCCGAGCCTTTAGTAATTCATTCTGAAAAACTGCTGAACAACAATATTCGCTAAATGATTCAAACGCACGAACATCATGAGGAACCTTCATTCCCACATCAGGGGATCACAAGCAAGTGAATGCAGTAGAGATGTAAAACCCAGCCATGCATGCATGCTTCATAAATACACACAATCCATCAACAGAAGTGTGCAACGCCACCTATTATTTTAGCTCCTTTATCTCTTTAATTAAACATAGTGAACACAGCAGATCAGCTTATGACTCTAATAAAGACAATCTGATAAATGTCTGCAAACGTGCACCGGTACGTTTATTCTGCAAAGCCACAACAAACGGGTGTAGTGATCGGACCGAACCAGTCACACTAACAAACGAAGGTCCATGTGACCCCACACGTGTGCTCTTTGTGTCCGTCTTGCATGGAGAGATCGCTCATTTGTGTGCGTGTAATGACATCACCATGGAGATAGGCCTTTTGTCTGAACAGCAATAAATAAAGAAACAAAACCATGATTCAGATGAAAGAGGTGGACGGTGAGTCAGGAAGGCCAGAGCGCTTCTTAGGTTAGTCTAAACACAGGTAATTCATTACAGAGGACAATATTTGGGTGAAGTCTACAGTTCTGCTCATACACTTGCAGAAAATACATTAAAGGAAATGGTTCACCCAAAATGAAAATTCAGTCATCATTTCCTCACCATCAAGTTGTTCCAAACATGAGTTGCATGAGTTTTAATAAAGTCATATGAGTTTATTTCTTCTGTTGAACACAAAAGAAGACATTTAAGAATATGGGCAACCCATTGACTTCCATAGTATGGAAAAACCTACTACAAAATACTATGGAAGTCAATGGGGTCCATCAACTGTTTAATTACCGACATTCTTTAAAATATCATCTTTTGTGTTCAGAAGAAAGAAATTCATTCAGATTTGGAACAACTTGAGGGCGAGTAAATGATGACTGAATTTTCATCTTTTAGTGTACTAGCCTATCCCTTTAAGAGCCAGGGGTATAAACTTTTTGAATTAGATGACCAGGGTAAATTGTAGGCTTATTCTGCCTTGGGGAAACATGTTATGCAGCTTCTGAAGGGCAGTTTTACAATTAATGCAATTGGTTATGTAAACTTATGAACAGAACTGTAAGTCATCAGCTAAATGGCAGCTCTTACATACAACAACCTGTGCCGCAGCGCCCACCTGCACTAAATACAACAGAAGCTCCCTAGTACCCACAGTGTTCTCTGCTATCTACACTGAGAAGAGGATATCCAGGTTCACTGCACTTTATTCACTGGGTATGTCCTGTACTACTGAGTTAATGTGCTTCCAAATACTCAAATCCTCCTGTTCCAGATAAGTTCACAAGAAAGAACAATAAGAAAACTACATCCCAATTGACAACATGCAGAAAAATGTAAAACTGGTGATCCACCAACAAAGCCAAACTTTCGTGTGAGTAAAAGGTGTAATTTGTGAAATCTGAGGATACCGGAAGTCTGTTGAGAAAAGGGTTGTGACATTTTATACCTTAAAAAGCTCTTGTGAGACTCGCTCAGGAATTTAATCACAGTCTGGTTTCTGCACAAACATTTCCTTTGTCTCTCTGAATAATTGACTTGTTTGGAGATCCTCAGTGAACACGTTTCTTATGCAAGTGTTTGTTTCTGCGCAAATCTACTCGTCTCCACTGATTCTGTGGTTTCTTTTCTGCCAAAAACCACACTATTCCTTTAAAGTCACCATGAAATCCAAATGGACAGTTGTTTTTTTATGAAATATTGCTGTATGTATTATAAATGATTTATTTATGCAAATCTTTTAATTTTATTTTATTAAAGTGCTTCGTAATATTTAATCAAAATAACTTCACCTCCCCGACATCTCGGCTGCATCCAAAATCACATACTTACTATATAGTAAGCGAAAAACAGTATGTGACCAAAAAAGTATGTCTGAATTCATAATACTCATAAAAGAGTAGGCAAAAGGTACCCTGAAGTGTGCACTTTATTATCCCATGAGGACACGGGAGAGGATTTGTGAACGGCAGTGAAGTGACTAAACTGACACTGGAAGGTCACATGATAGTGACAACACGGTGAAGGTAGTACATCCAGACTACATTCATTCAACACACATTCATACTATCGAACATACTTTTTAGCGGCCGTGAAGTAATAACTTATTCAAAATAAGTACCTTCTCTGAAGAAGACTATTGGGACGGAGCTCTCTTCTCTTCTCTGATGATGCGTTTACTGGCGTTAGGGCGGGGCAACCTGTCACTCTACAGCAGTGGTTCCCAAACTTTTTGAAAGCATGGCACCCCTTTGTAGCATTTTTTTTTTTTTGCCACAACACCCCAACCCAATTAAACTAAACGTACATGTGTACATACATATGTTTAATATTATTATGAAAATAGCATATAAATGATCAAATTGAGTTGTTTTATCAAACAACTTGTTGAGAAAAATAAGAATATTAAAAAAAAAAATGTTTTACTTTTGTGTCATTTCACCAATTTGTACACTCACTGAAGTTAGCGGAGCAGTGTGTGGGACATGCCAAAGTCATACATCCAATCAAAGAATACGAGAAAAACTCATTTCAAGAGATTTAACATTGTACTTCTACGTGTAAATGTTTGCTGATTTATCATAAAACCTCAGAATGTTCATGACTGAGTGATTCTGATGAGGACACTAAAGGCCCTTTATAGTGATTTTGACCCATATAAATATATATAATTAAATCTAGATGAGCAAACAACAAATGAAGCATAAACAGCAGCATGAATTTATTATGAATGCATCACATCGTGCATGCATTGCATAGTAACACCGTGTCCTAACCAGACGCGACGCGGCAACACACGATTAAAGGTTTCTTTTCCATGTTAATCAGAGTTTTACCAGAGACTACGACACGAGGTGATTCTATTTTAGAAACGGTTTCTATTTTTCTGCGACGTCGCGGCTGCAACAACAGGAAGGATGATAATCTCAGGTAACGTTTATGTGCAATATTTCATGTTAAAAGCGTCTGAGTGAGTTTGAATATCATTTTGTGTGTATTTTATAGCAGTACTGAAAGCAACAATTCACCTCAGATCTTCAAAATATATAAAAGTGAACAAGAACAAGAACTCATTGCTAACAGACACGTGTATTTTATGACAATGATTGTTTCAGTAAGTGATTTGAACCAATTACTTTATGTGGGAAACACATTTAAAGATTGATTTAAATAATAGCTAATAACCAGCTCCAATTAAAAATTTTCTTTAGGTTTCTCATTTGTTCAAACCTGACCTTAACTTAAAAAAATGAAACTAAAATATCTGTGCATGGAACTGTCGCAGACATTTTTATGGGATATTTTAGGCTGTTTAAGTAGGAAAAAAGCTGAGATTCTGTGGCACCCCTAGCCAGTTGTGCCGGCCCCCACTTTGGGAACTACTGCTCTACAGGCCTGTATCTGGATCGCTGTGGCGCTCGCACTACACAACTAGGTTTGTCATATGTCGTCGTCTTGTCATAGCAGCTCGCATAAACAGTACTACACAACACAGACGAGCTGCACAAACTACAAGACATGGTCAAGAGGTAGTCCCGAACAACAGCGGAAGTGTCACGCGAGAAGTGATTACAAGATGTTTCCGTTTATACCATCTGCACCGTGATTGGTTGGATTAGTTCCACCTAGTCATTGCATTTCAAGCACTACAAGATCACGTGGCGATAATATTAAACAGGTTTGAAAATATTACTGACCTGCTCATATTTAATGGAGCACCGATTTGACCACGATCCGAGGGTTTTGTTGTAGACCTCGCAAATCCAGCCAAAAGTCATAGTGTGAGCCTGCCTTGAGATTGACCAATAGCAAACCACAACCATCCAACCAATTCCTGATGGAAAAAATCAAGTCCAGCCCTATATTTTGTCTTGTTTGGGAAGCGGTTTCATTTGGATATCCGTCACAATAAAGTGGTGCAGGGATGACATCAGAACTCAGAAGACTAATTCGCCGCTGGTTACTTCAAGATTTTCCCATGGGGTTTTATATGGGGTTTTTCAATGAATGAGTAAAATAAAGCCAGTGGTAAACATAACTTGATGATACTTTGACGTTTTGTTCTACAATGTAAACTGCACACACTCACTCTAAAATGGCCTATCTAGTTACTTTGTTCTACAAAAAAATGACATACACCCATAGCGAAAATTTTGAAGCAGTTTTTTTTTTTTTGAAAAATAAAAAAACGTACAAAGTAACTAGATAGGGCATTTTAGAGTGTGAGTGTGTGCAGTTTACGTTGTAGAACAAAACGTCAAAGTATAGTCAAGTTATGTTACACAGGCTTTATTTTACACAAATAAAAAAAAACCATAGGAAAATCTCGAAGGAACCAGCGGCGAATTAGACTTCCGGGTTCTGTCGTCATCTCTGCACTACTCTACAGGGAACAAAAGAGTACCACAATGATAGGTCCCACTGTAAAACGTATATGCTTCTTTTATTTGTGTCTTCTCTTGTCGAACAGCCCAATCACTGTTTAAATCACATTAGCCTGCACCTCTTCATAGATGTGGATGAGCAATCAGTGTACAGATCCCACCCCACCCCCACACCCCACTCAGCCTTCAAGCTATATTGTGTAGACATTAGGCAGAGACACTTTCACCAAAGACAGCAACGCATTGCCATTGAGCGCAGAAAAGAAAGAGGGGAAATGATGGAGATGTTGATCTGCAACTGGCCAGTGACCAAAGATAAAAGGAGAATGCGCGTCTCTGAAAGAGTATGAGCAGATGACACACATGCTTTCCTTCAAGAGGGCCTGATGAGCGAGCATCATTTACAAAATACTGCATACTAACAATAATTAAAATGGTCTTCAATTAATAGCTCAATTAAAACACTAAATATAGCATTTAAAATATTAAACAATAAAATTCAAATAAATATTAAAATATATACATTAATACATTACATGTCTATATTTTATACAAATACAAACTATAACATGTGAATTATTAACATGTAAATACTGAATTGTATGGTCTTCAATTAATAACTCAATTAAATCACTAAATAAAGTATTTAAAATATTAAATTAATATTATGTATTACATATTAATATAAATTATACAATTTAATTTTATTTCTATATTTTATACATATACAAATTATAACATGCAATTTTTTATTCTACATGTTTTATTTAATATATGTAATTTAATTCACTGTGAAACGATTTTTAATTATTTTTCTATTATTTACTTTAATTCTTAAACTGTTATACTAATATAAATAAATAAAAATAAATATTATCATGCTATATTAAAATATTATCATTATATAATTATGCGTAAAATAATACAGATATCTTATCATGTATCAGCTACATTTTTTTTGCAATAAATTGAATGTATTCTTTATTTCCCATGCACTGTTTATATTTGTAAGTTGTCTTGAATGTTGTTCTAAATAACTCCAACACCGAATTGGTGAGATTTCTTCATATAAAAAAAAAGTTTCTACAGCATTAGGAAATATTCGTTTCTTTTTTAATACCTTAAAGTAGTTTTAGAAATCTATATTTGTTGTTTCGGCTGCAGAGCTGTACATGATGACGACAAACAGCTGCTTCCCTCAAGCTACATCATCACACCTACAGTAAACCTCAAATTATGTACTTATCACAGACCTGTCTGAACTTGACACCATCACTTAATTTATATGAAATGTATATTATTCCATGAAAACAGAGAAAGGAAATAATAAGATGTTATAGTTTACAAAAGCGCTCGCGCCTCTGAACTTTTAAAGAAACAAAACACCTGCTGACTGCATGCTGAGTAGATGACAGGTGCAAATACATGAATACATGGAAGTTCGCAAACACATGTAAAACAGCACTCACCTCTCACGCAGAGCAGAGACATGGCAACCGAAGTTTTTCCTCCTGGATAAACCCTGTCAGTATAATCGAAGTTCTCAGCTGTCCGGTGACATGTCAGATGATGTCACAATTTGTTTCCTCGTCATGAGCGCACTTCTGAGGGTAAGTTAGATGAAGCACGGATGCTCGACGGAGTAACTGGGCACTAACCTACAGCTGACGTGTACTGACTCAAATGTCCCATCGCCATGACCAAATTGAATGTGTAGAAACTCACAGGATAAGAGGCGGGGCTTGCAGGGATTTTAATAGCGTCAGAATTGCCCCTGACCCAGAGGGCGGGGTTTGCTGGACTGTTGACCAATGGATGAGTTAATGGGTGGGGCTTATGGCTACACCGCGTGAAGGAACAGGTGTGATGCTGGCCTACAAAACTTGGATGAACATTTTATCCATTCTTCTTAATCAGTTATTTATTGTGGAGTGAGATACAGAATTTATCAATGAAAATATTCAGTGCTCAAGACCTCTCTCACTTTTATGGGAAATTTTTGGCTTCACTGAATATACTAAAGAGGATGAAAAGTGCTTTAATTGAATTAATTGAATTATATTTTTGACTAAATTTCACATTCTTAAATGTATCTTTACTAATAATAACCCGACAGAAGTTTTCTTTAGAAAGTTTTACTTTCTAAGTACATAAAAGTAGAGACTCTATAAAGCTATAAAGACTTTTAAAGTGTGAGCTCTACAAAGTATTCATTTGATATATGTCTGATTTATATCTGATTTTTATATTTATATTATTACCCCGCTGCCATTTTTTCTTTCTTTCTTTCTTTCTTTCTTTCTTTCTTTCTTTCTTTCTTTCTTTCTTTCTTTCTTTCTTTCTTTCTTTCTTTCTTTCTTTCTTTCTTTCTTTCTTTCTTTCTTCCTTTCATTCTTTCTTTCTTTCTTTCTTTCTTTCTTTCTTTCTTTTTAAAGTTTAATTTTCCCTCTTTTCTCTTGTTTCTTATTTTTGTATACATTGTATTATGTTACAGTGTTAGTTTTGCATCACTCAGATACTATTACAGTTTATATTAATAATTTAAATCAGTTTTTTATTTTTTATATTTTCCGTTTTCATTTTTATTTAGTTACATTTTTAGTAGTTTTGTTGTTTTTTGTCATTTTATTAGTCTTTACCTTTAGTTTATGTCTATTTAGTTTTTAATCATTTAAAAAAATGTTTTTATTTATTTTAGAACTGACGTTAAACAAAATTAAAATGAGAAAAAATGCCTTGGCAAGTAGCTGAAAAAAAGTTTTTGAAAAAAAAAAGTTAAAAAAAACAAGTTTTTTTATTGTCTTTTTAAATTTTTTATGTCTATTTTATTTCAGTTAACATTGTTTTATTTCTAGTAATGGTTTTAGTTTTAGTTAACTATAATAAACCTATATTGTTCAAAATTTGCATTGAACAAAAGTGCAATAATTTTAATGTTTATTCAATAACAAAAAATGTATAAATGAATGGACTGTAATGATGGACTATTTGACTGTTGAAATGAAATTAACATTGTCATATTTCCTTTCATCGGTTCATCAGGTGGACGTATGGACGTAAAACAGGATGACAGTCTAATATGGATATTTCTGTTATTTACTCTCCTATTGTGAAACCCTCGCGTGATCCTTTGGTCAAATATGATCAATGTAAAAAAAACAAACAAGTTAAAATGTATGGGGAAAAGGTATTTTATTGTTGTTGTTTATCTAAACCCTGTCTGTGAAACCTGGCCTATATTTCATTTTTTTCATCTTTAATTAATTTACGAAAACAATTATTAACGTATTAATAACGTTTAATAAAGCTTTCGTTTTGGTTACAATAAAAACACTGGACTGAAGCTGTTGATGTGAGCCCACATTGGACATTCATCACAACAATTTATAATGACTCCCAAATTATGCAAAACTAGTTGATGCAGTACAGAAGTTTAGTATAGTCGTGTATGTTGTCATGTAGAGAAAAAAAATGACATCCAAGTGACCTTTTAGCCTAGAAGGCATTTAGCCACATTGCACCCATAGACAGTAGATTGCACCCCAGAGAAGTTATATAGCCAAATGTAAAAGTTTGCTTTACAACATCATCTAAAAGCTGAATTAAAAATATGACTGCCCACTAGTGGCTGAATTTTAAAATACAAAATACATATAAAACAAAACAACAACAAC